>CAOGCB010343187.1:0-10127 GCA_948266635.1 Cnidoscolus chayamansa
CTTCATTTTGAAACACAGAGCTCAAAGATCTAAACTGTTTGGCTCTTGAAACAAAGAAGAAAAATAAAACACTCTTTTTCTTTGAGTTTATGGGCTTATAAAATCTACAAGAATTCAGAAAAACTCCACTATTCTGTTATGGATAATAACATAACCAAATTCTCTACTTCTCAGTTCATTTTATATTTCTGTAATGCTTGTGGGTAACTTTTATAACATAATTATTTATTTGTTCATACAAGTTAGAAAAATATCAATTTTTTACCTTGGTTTTTGTTTACCTTGCCTTTTCTTTTCTCCTCCTCCTTCTTCCTATCAATTAATTACTTTCGTAATTGATGTATGGATTTGATTTGTGAATTATTTCAGGATTATAGCCTTACATATTATTTGGGCTTTATGCAGGACATCTGAATCTTTCTCACCAATTTGCCTCCCAAGATATAATCCTTTGGCATTTTTGTATGCTTATGTCCATTATCTTGATGTGAGTTATATTTAATTTTTTCACAACATTATTCTGATTCTTACGTTTGTATTTCCTAGGTTCCTGTCTTGATTATAGTAGTAATCATTGACTACTATCATACTTTTCGTTTACGTAAAATGGTTTCAATTGTATTCTTTTTTGTTGTTACAGTGCCATTGAAAATGACATGACACATCATGCTCTTGTGGCAGGTTGACACATACTTGACACTGCTCAGTACTAGTTCAGATGCCTTTTATCATCTTAAGGATTGCAGGTGAGCTTGATTATAAGGTGTAAGTTTAGTGGATAATCAACCTTGGGTCGAAAGCAATGGAGAGATTCAATAATTTCTTTTGTTTGGATACAACGAGGAAAGAATTGCGAGATTAATTGTAGTCTTGCTTTATGTTCATTTCCAAAAGTGGAAAGATTAGAAGAGAATTCATTTTTACCATTTGAGGTCTTCTTATATTTTCAAATATGATCCACAATCTGTTCATTAAGGACCAGGAGACAAGTGAACTTTTTTGCACTAAAGTTTTATCTGCATTTGTTAATTTTCAAAAGCAGTCCAGATAGATTAGAAATAGTAAATTTCTTAAACATGCATCAAGTTTCATTTTTTTCTGAAGAAAATTACAAAAACTTGGAAACATCAAACTAAAATGTACACTTCTATAATTCAATTGAAACAAATTTAATTCTTATAAATCTCTAATTAACTTGAGACTCCATTTTTTATTGTGATTCAGATTATAAACAAATGCATTTCTGTTTCTATTGAACTAAATCAGTAATCAATCTTAAAAAAAAAAAAGAGTTTGATTTGTACGTATGTTTTTGTTGTAAGTTGAAAAATATTGCTTCAATGCACAACAAAACTTTTTATATAAATAAGCAAACCTATTATCATAGTGGTGTAAAAGAACTGAATTTCCCACACTTTCAATTTTCAGTTCTGAAACTAGGTTGAAAGAATCAAGTTTCACTTCTCAGCATTTTATTCTTAGTATTTCTTTTTATCTTCCTCCATAATCTATTGATTTGCATTTTTATTTATTGCCAGTAAATAACATTTATGATTTTCCATCCTTTATCTTGTTCAGAAATTTCTGACAAAAATTTTCCAGGATTCGGGTGGAAACGGTTCTTTTGAAGTCCAATGTTCTTAGTGAAGTTCGAAGATCCATGCTAGATGGTGGGATGCGTGTCGAGGATCTGCCTGGTGATCCATTGCCTCGTCATGGAACTGCTTCTCCTCATTTAGGTCAGGACAAACTAGCAACTGATTCTCCTGAAAGATTCGGGGAATCAAATTTGGGTATTGGTGGTCCTGCTGGACTTTGGCATTTTATATATCGCAGTATATATCTGGACCAATATGTGTCTTCTGAGTTCTCATCACCAATTAATACTCGGCAACAGCAGAAGAGGTAACACGGTTGAACTTTAATAATCCTTTGTTTCAGATGCTTCTGGCTTTTACTGTATCAGTTGAATATATAATATCTTGTTTTTCAGATTATATAGAGCTTACCAGAAAGTTTATGCTTCCATGCATGATGAGGGACATGGACCCCATAAAACGCAGTTTAGAAGAGATGAGAATTATGGTAATTGTGCTCAAGTTTATCCAGTATTTTACATTAGATTTCATTTTAGCTCAGTTAGATCTTAAAAAAATTGTCATGATGATTTTTAACATTTCTTTCTTTTTTTTCTTGCTTTTCGACAGTTCTACTCTGTTGGGTCACGCCAGATTTTGAACTTTATGCAGTATTTGATCCACTTGCAGACAAGGTTAGACATTTTCTCGTGCATATATAGATACTAATTTTGAACATACTGTTTGTGGGCAAGAATCAAACCTTAGGGCTACTCATCCACACACCTATGCAGTAAGGTTTCCTCATTATCTTTTATAAATCATAATATCATTAAAACCTTAGACAATTCATATCTTCAAAATTCATAAATTGTGAGGGAAATATGCACAATACAAGAAACTTTGAGAGAGGAATGAGTCTTACAATCCTGTATTCTGTTTGTATTGCCTTAGCATTAGTAGTGGAACAGCCGTTTAGCTCACACTGAGAAGCAAGGCCATCAATGTTGGACTTTTTTTTTCCTCTTTAAAAGATGGCAAAATGGAAAGGTGAACTCATTGTTTGGATTGAATTTGCAGGCTTTGGCAATAAATACTTGCAACAGGGTTTGCGAATGGGTGAAAGACGTTGAGAATGATATATTTTTGTTGGGAGCAAGCCCTTTTTCATGGTGACATCCCAAAATATTTTTCCACACTGCATTTATACTAGTTTTTAAATTTAATAAGGATCTCACGTAATTTCCCCCCTTCGCCCACAGTGAATATACATACATGTTAACAGTTTCTCCCATTTTTTTAATTTATTTTTAGAAAGGTTTGCATTGCATAGTCAAGTAGTTGACTGAAAATGTAAAATAGCAGTCCTTTAATTGTAAAAGCAATCTTGTGTGCTCAGTAAAGGAGATTCCAGATCCAGTGTTTAGCACATAAATGGACCATTTTTGGGTTGTTTTATTCAGAATGTATTATTTCCTATGTACATTCTTATTCCTCCTTGGACGTGATTTAAAGTCCAAACAAGTGTAATACATATGTGAATTTTCACATCTTCTACGAGACTTAATGCGGATAATTGCTAGGCGATCCCTATTCAAATTAGTGTCATTATATAGATGACTATGTTGCAAAATGAGCCCTATTAAAAGCATGAACATAAAAAGGTGTTAATTTGCCCCGAGTGTACGAGCTAACAAGTGAAGCAAGAAGTGAGATGGTGCATTATAATTTTTGTGGTACAGTCAGTGCAGGAGAAGCCTAATAGTATAGAGGAGACGGCAGAGTGATGACATGGACGGATGGCACAAAGTATTGTGTTGGACAAGTAACCTGTTTCAACGGCTCCATAGTTTCCTGCAATCATTAAGAGGGACCCAGCTGGATCGCTGTCCATGTAACATCTCTCCGCTCTCTCTCTCTCACTATTAAATGAGCACATGCCATTTATTGCTTTCCATTGGACATGCTGCTTATGTGAATTTTGCTTCCATTTTGATCTCTTTTCTTTTTATATCAGCTCATCGTAACCCCCCAAAAATATTTTTATTTTATTTTATTTTTTAAAAATAAACTCCCACCACATTTTACTTTTTGCATAGCATTTAAATGCAGAAATACCCTTGTCAACCTAAATTGTGGGGCGATTTCTAACGTACAGTACCCTAAACTTTAAACCGGTTAAAAATAACCTTGCCAATTTATGGTGACCACGAAGGGGTGTCAATATTAAGGAGGTAGCCCTCCGCTTTACATGTTTTAGTTCTACCACATAGTGGACTTCAATAGGAATAGATGGAGGATCGGAGAGGTGCTCTCTTAGATCCCACTGAATCAAGTAGATTTCTAGATCCAAATCCATGATATTTCGATTGGTTTTAACTCAGTGGCGGTGGCGAAGCAAGTGGGGAACTTTAATAGAGTATTTCTCGATTATGATTCCAACGCAAACTTAGGAACTTGGAGGTGCTATACGAGAATCAAGGTTCGCCTAGAGGTAGGAAGACTTCTGAAAAGATGGAAGAAAATCAAATGTGGTGCAACAAGCAATTCACTTATAAGGTTCAAAAATGAAAGACTTCCCATATTTTGCTTTATTTGTGGTATCCTAGGTCATCATGAACAGTTCTTTAACGCAAAAACGGTACCAACACAGAAGAATTGGGGGCCATGGCTCAGAGCCTATCTACCACAAAACGATCAGTCATGGGACAAATGGTTGAGAGCCGACACCGGAGTTGAGCAAGCGGAAGTCACAGCATACCGTACGGATCTTAACCTTCATAGAAACAAGATTTAGACACATCAATTTGCAGTGGAGATAGCACATCAAATCAATAAAGGGATTCCTGTATCCACGGTAACAATTAGTGCCTTAAATTAAGATGCACAATATGAAAAAAGCGGGGCAGAAATCACGGACACGGGCTAGGCCTGTAATGGTATTGGGCCAAGTGACCGGATGGGGGAGGAAAATATGATGGATATGGACGAAGGGAAGAAGCGGCCTTGGGCCTCACCAGTACATATACCATCGAAAGAGATATGGAGTGAAGATTCGAGTCACCATGCAGAACAAGCTACGCAACCAACTTACCTTCAATCGGAAGGACTTGGTTTTCAGGCCTGCCGTCAGCCATGAGTTACCTAGCTTGGAATTGTCGAGGTCTTGGCAATCCCCGGACAGTTCTAGCTTTGAAGGAGCTAATTGCATGTAATAAGCCAAATATAGTATTCTTGATGGAAACATTGGTGGACACAAATGAGGAGGCGGGATCCACCCAGAGTATCTCCTCAAAGGTTTCAGAAATGCGGTGGAAAGCTGTCACCTTATTGACCTCCCTTTGGTTGGACACCCCTTCTCATGAGCAAGGGAGGGGAACATCAATCTAGTTTCAAGAAAGGTTAGATCAGGCTCTCATCGACTGTTAGTGGATGCAAAGGTTCAATAAAAGCAGCTTAATCAACATGAGCTCGTTAGTCTCAGACCACAACCCCATTCTGTTGAAACTCGAAAATGGAACACAATCTCAACAAAACAAAAACTTCAGGTTCAAAAACTCTTGATTACAACAACCAGGGGTTAAGAATATTGTTAGAGACAGCTGGCACTCTACGCTAGCCAACTTCCACCACAGATTACACTAGTGTAAAAAAGCAGTAATGAAATTGGAAAATTCCTTGAACGATGGTTTCAGAGGCCAAATCAAAGAGAAGAAACAACAGCTCATTAATTTGCAAGGACGGACAAATAGAGACTCAGTAAATGATCTAAAAATAGTCAAAGACGAACTAAACCTATTGTTAGCTAAAGAAGAGTCGTTCTGGAAGCATAGGTCGAAGGTGTTTTGGTTGAAATATGGGGACAAAAATAGCAAGTTCTTTCATGCCAATGCTTCAGCAAGGAGGAAAAGGAATACCATGGAAGCGCTCCATGACACAGAAGGGCAACCGATAAACACTATACATGGCATGCACAGAATAGCACTAGAATATTTCATGGATATCTTTGCAGGTACCCATACAAGTCAGGAGAGTTATGATCTAATACTTGCCTCTATGGAACGTAGGATTTCTAGCGTGGAGAACGAGTTACTGTTAGCCACACTCACAAGAATGAGTTTAAGACTGCAACATTTCAAATGCACCTCGATAAAAGCCCAGGACCCAACTATTTCAACCCAACGTTCTTCCAGAATTTTTGAGACCAAGTTTTCACTAGCTCCGTCCAGTGGCTGGAATCAGGTAAGTTTCATGAACATTTGAATGACACGATCATAACCCTCATTCCTAAGACAAAAGCACCAACCCAAATGAAGGATCTCAAACCAATATCTTTATGCAATGTAGTATACAAGATCATCTCAAAGGTCCTAGCAAACAGGCTGAAGAAGTTCTGCCAACTATAATCTTAGACGCACAATCAGTATTTGTGCCAAGCAAACTAATTACATACAATGTTATGGTCGCTTTTGAGATTATTCATCATATGGAGAGAAAGACACAAGGTAGAAAGGGGGAAATGGCTCTGAAGATAGACGTTAGCAAAGCCTATGACAGAGTGGACTAGAAATACCTAGAATTAATGTTGTTGCAGCTTGGTTTCCATGAAAGATGGGTTAGTATGATCACATTGTGTGTAACTACGATCTCTTATCGAGTAGCAATGAATGGCACACAAGAGGAGTCCTTCTCTCCAAATGTAGGCCTTAGACAAGGGGACCCGCTCTCGCCGTACTTGTTCATACTATGGACAAAATGATTATCAGTCTCTAAAACGAGTTGTACATTAGGGACTTATCAACGGTGCAAGATCAGTAGACATAGTTCTAGAGTATCCATCTCTTATTTGCAGACAATAGTTTCCTTTTCTTTAGAGCCGAGGCAGCATAAGTGAACCAAGTCAAACAGATCTTGAGGCAATATGAATCAGCATCAGGGCAAGCGATCAATTTCCAGAGATCAGGCATCCAATTTAGCAATAAGGTCTCAAAAGGAGAGAAGGTTGCAACTATCGACCTTACTAGGTGTTCACAACCCATTGAATCACGGTCGCTACTTAGGCCTCCCCTCTTTGTGGGTCGTAAAAAGAAGCAAGTCTTCTCTTACCTAAAAGACAGAGTGTGGAAACATCTCCAGTGCTAGAAAAGGAGATTTCTGTCAAGGGCAGGAAATGAGATCCTCCTGAAGTCAGTAGTGCAATCTATCCTCACTTATTGCATGAGTGTATTCCAAATCCCTGTATCAGTTTGCGAGGAGATTGAAAGGATGATGAACTCGTTTTGGTAGGGTACGAAAGCGAATGGAAAACGCAACATCCACTGGCTTGCCTGGGATGGAATGTGCACCAGCAAAGCAAATGGTGGTCTGGGCTTTCGTAAACTATCGGTGTTCAACAAAGCAATACTTGGCAAACAGGGTTGGAGGATACTATGCAACCCAGAATGTCTTCTAGCCAGGATTTTCAAGGCTAAATACTTTTCGAGAGGGGATTTTCTTCAAGCTGGTGTGGGATATAACCAAAGCTTCATATGGGGGAGTGTATTGCAGGCCAAGGAGCTACTAGTTAGCAGCGTGAGATGGAGGATAGGGGACGGAAAAACTGTACAAGTATGGGGGGATCCATTGTTAGTTGGATCTGATAACTATCGATTACAGACGCCGGCACCTCAAGGGATGGAGGATACGCGTGTAGAAGCACTTTTCACTAAGGGACATCGAAGATGGGACTATGCAAAAATTGGAAGCATTTTATCGCAGGATGAGGCACTACTAGTTGTTAATACCCCTCTGCTATTAAACGCTGGGCCAGACTATTACTTGTGGCACTTTACAAGAAATGGTATCTACTTAGTAAGATCTAGTTACTACTAGAGCTTAAAGAGTGATGATATCTTACATACACCAGCAGAAAGTATGAATATGAGAGACTTATGGAACCTTACCCTACCGCCAAAAGTAAAGAACTTCATATGGAGGGCATGTAAAAATATTTTGCCGATGATGAACAACCTAGAAACGAAAGGAATGCAGGCGCCTAATGCATGTCCTACCTATGGCAGATGGGAGGATGTAAGCCACGTGCCCATACACTATGCAAGAGCCAATGAGTGTTGGATACAGGCCGGTGTACGTATTGCTCATACTAGACAAACTTTTGTAGAAACACTCATGAAGTCTTTGGTTGAAAATGAGAAACAAAAGGCAGGGAAGATAAGTATGTTATCATGGGCAATCTGGAATGCGAGAAACACCACTGTACAGCAACGAAGCAATAAATCTCCAAGCACTATAGTATCAGATGTTGAGCATTTTCAAAAAGAGTGGGCTACTGCTGGAAATTGGACACTCGCTTCAAAGAGGTTTGACTTGTGCACTGAAGCTAGGGTCTGATGGAAAAAAAAACAGATGCAGGTAAGCTCAAATGTAACTTTAATGGAGCACTATTTTTGGCAAGAAGGGTTATCTGGGCTAGGAGCAATTCTAAGAGATAATAAATGTGAGTTTATAGCAGCCCTCTCTTGCACCTTCGCAGGTTGTGCCCACCCAAGATTAATCGAAGCTTTAGGTTTAAGGGAAAGCATCTTCTTGCTAGTTCGACATGGGGTGGAGAGTGTAGAGCTAGAATTTGATTGTTTAGAGGTCTTCAAGGCTATGGAGGCCGATATAGAAGACAGGATGGAGTTCAGAGCCGTGATCAAAGACCGCAAGAAAATACTTTACGAAGAGACCAACTTTTCTCTATCCTAGACGAGTATAAATTCTAATACGGTAGCACATGCATTAGCACGTAGAGCCCCTTCTTTTGAAAACCCCATGTTGTGGGTGCACCCCCCAATTTCCTTCACTTCTGGATTTTCATTATGAGTTAATATAATCCATTTTAGTTTTAAAAAAAAAAAAAAGAAAGATTTAGGTTATAATAGTTGACAGTGCATGTCATAAAAGCATCTCCATAGTTGATAACTACTACATTCGTGGTAACTAATTTTATATGCAATTAATTAGTCTAAGGTGGCTCATTTACAATTGCATTAGGCGTAGAGTACTACTATTTTCTAGAGTATGATTATTATTATTATTATTATAGACTCGATTTTTATAATATATATTTTTTTAATTTTTATTTATGGAAGAATAGAAGCCATACATATATAAGGTTCATGTGAAAAATTCATATTTAAAAATACTTGAAACGGAAAAAACACTGGACACTTTTTCTGTTCGTAATTATGGTTTGAAATCATTAAATTTTAAGTTTAATTAAGTTTGATAATATTTTTTTTTTATCAAATAAATTCAGAACTTTTTTTGTTTTTGTTTTTAATGTTGGAATTTGTATAATTTTCAAAGTTGCACATCTATGCTTTTGGCATGTTGATTTTTTGGACTTGTGTGAATTGTCAAAAGTACTCGTCTCGCACTTTCCTCTGTTTATAGTCTTCCCCAAATTTCATACTTAGACATGTTTATTATTGGGACCAAAGATTAATCTGATCATTTATCTTTTTACAAATAAAAGAAAATTTAAATTAAATTTTAATATTATATATATATATATATATATATATATATATATATATATATATATATATTATTTTGTTTTAAATATTATTTATAACATTCAAAATTACTTAGGTAACTGAAAAAAAAATAAATGAATAGTTTTTTATTCTATATAGTAAAATAAATTATATTTAAATTAAATTTTAATATATTTTATATTTAATCTTTTTCACTATAATTTGATTTAAGATTGAATTAATCTTCATTTGGAATAATTTTCCATCCCAATAATTTTATTCATTTATTTATTTGGTCTCAGTTGGAGACCAATATCTTTGTTAATACCCATTAAACATCATACCTTAAACTTAAAATAAAAATATATTAATTATTGTAAATACTATTAGTATCTTTAATAAATAAAGTTATTAATTAATTAACTATTAAAGTTATAGATCCTGAAAAATAAAAGGACTAGATAATATTAAATAATCAATCTTATTAAACTATATGATATAAAAAAATTTTAAAAAAAAAATCTATTGCTTTTTTTATTAAAGTGTGCGCTATGCTGTGGAGGCCACCGGTCACATTATATACACGCCTATACTCAACTAATCATTCTTTTTTTTTTTCCCCCCGAGGATACATGGGGCACGTGAACGAGGCTCTTCATGTCACGTGATTTGGTTATATTATGAGTTGACTAATGTCCGTCCCATTATTTAGGTCATTATGAATTAAATCTTTTGTGGGTCTTTAATTAATGGTCACCCCCTTTTTTTAGCTTTTACTTGCTAACGGAAATTCATTTTTTTCTCTCTATATATATATATATATTTCATTTATTTTATATATATAATTTATTACAAACATAAATTATCTTTTAATAAATATCATAAATATAAATTTCTCTTTTTTTTTTTAAAGATAAAAAGGGCAATTTTCTAAGTTGAATACAAAACTATATGTGGTACATAAAAGGGTATAAGTAACATTAATTGATGTAGTTGTCATCATTTATTATGCATAAAATTGATAAAAAAA
>CAOGCB010343195.1:0-15519 GCA_948266635.1 Cnidoscolus chayamansa
GAGTTTAAAAGTGTTGATGTGTTATGAATGGATGGATGGAAATAAAAATAACTTGAACAAATTAAACCTATTTGGATCAAAGGTGATAAATGAAAGAACCAACATAGACAGTAGGTGGGACTTGGGTTGGATAAAAAAAAAGAGAAATGATTTATACCAAATGAACCATTTGGACCGTAGGTGATTAAGGGAAGAAACAATATTAACATTAGATTATTAACATGGAATGGACATAACGGACAATAGGTATTTGAGACCAACTAAACTAAAATGGAAAGTGAATTTACAATAAGAAATTTACAAGAATGGACCAATATGAGAATGGAATAAGTGGACCGCTGGTTAGGAACTTGAAATTGATAATTTGGACGGACCAAAATGTGATGTCATGAATGGATCAAAATAGAACTAGAAATGGTACACATAAAGAATGATGTTCATGAAGAACCAAAATGGAATATATTATTTAAGTGTATGGAAATATTAAAACCGAATAAATTAAATTGAGAAATTAAGTTTTGCATAATTGTAGTTAATTTAGAAGAAATTAAGATGGACACAAAACATCTAATATGCAAAGAAAACACAAGTTTTACATGAAAGAAAAATAATGTAGATGGAATTGTTAGGGTTGCATAAAATAAATAATATTGGAACATAGTATTTTATGAAAGGAAGATAGTGAAGATATGTACATGAATTATTATGAAAAAATTTATGAAACATGTGCATAATAAACTAAGGAAAAATAATGTAGAAATATTTAAAAATAATCAATAAAGGCTAGAAACATGATTTAAATATCAAGATAAATTTCTTAAAAGTTATATACTAAATTATATGATAATTTTAATGACATAGAAATAAATAATGATAAATAAAAAGTGGTAAAATAATATTATAACTCTAAGATTTTTGTAGTAGAAATCAAGATTAGTATATGCTATGACATGCCATAGACTAGTAGATCTGCCTATTATTTATCAGAGATACAGTGTCGTACCCTCATTATGAAGGATACAGTGAGGTACCCCGCGTGGATTAGCCCATTGTGCTTTCCACTACCTATTGGCTATGGTCCTACTATATTAATGGCTTCGGCCCTATTGATATTGATCGGCTTTGGCCTATTGATTGCTACTAGTGTTTACTGATTGATTGAGTTTCGACCCCTACTAATTCCCGTGTCTAACATTCATTTTTACATAATGATCTAGGGCTATATAATGATTTATTGTAAATATTGATTTATTGAAAACATTATTAATTGCAAATGTTGCTATTGACTAAATTAATATTGTCAGAAATATGATTATTGGCACTAAAATGATATTGAATTGACTATTGATACTGAGTATTAAAGAATTGAATATTGATATTGAATTATTACTGAATCGAATATTGACGGAATTATTACTAAATCGAATATTGACAAAATTATTACTGAATCAATAATGATACTGAATTGATACAAAATTGAATATTGACACTTAATTTACATTAAATCAATTATTGATACTGAATTAATATATAAACAAATATTTACACTGAATTGAATAGTGATATTGAAATAGTACAAAATCAAATATTGATATTAATAAAACTACTTTCGATTGTGAAGAATATAATATACACTAAAATCGTACTGAAATTGATTATATTATCCAAGTATTGTTAATGAGATTTAAATACTGAGGTTTAGAATTTTACTATAATTATCGTCAATTACTGATAGTGAATAATAATTTAGAAATAATATTATTAGTAATGATATTATTGTTATTATCTACACCCACTGAGCGAAAATGCTTAGTGTGTTAGTTCTTGCCATACAGAGGTAATTGTTCATAGAAGTAGTGGTTTCAGCTGATTTTATAGGTCTGTGAGCATCATAACTGGTTAGTGCTATAATTAGTGGTATTGCTTCTTTTTGGCATGAAGAGTTATGAAATTTCTAATGTAAAGAAAATTTTTTGTAAAACTGAATTTATAGATTAATAAAAGAATAGTAGTTTAAATATTTATTTAATTATTATATTATTATCTATTGTTATTATTGATTATTATAACAATGTGGCACAACTTATCAGGACTTTCTTGAGTCTCGGTAAAGGGTGTTATACATAAATTGTTTAAAAACTCGGTTCATGATATCCATGAATGCAATAGGTGCATTTGTTAACCCAAACGACATTAGAAGGAACTCGTAATGCTAATACCTTATATAAAATGTAGTCTTGGATATATCACTCTCCCTAATCTGCAGTTGATGATAGTCCGACATCAAGTCTATCTTATAGAAGCAATTAGCTCATGCCAACTAGTTGAACTGTTGACCTCATAAGGAGAAGACTTGATTTTGATGATAACAAAACTTAATGTAATAGAACTAATTATTATTCAAGCATTGTAGATCACAAAAGAGAATTATCAGGAATGAAAGGCAAGTACATCAATAGAGAAAAACTTGATAACATGATATCAAGACGAAGTCAAAGAAGAAGAAGTTAAGTTTCCTCTCATAGGGCAAATGTAAGAGAATTAAGAGTTAGATATGCCAATGAGATATTTTATGTTCAATACTAAAAAGTGTTTCAAAACCATTTCTGAAGTTAGTTTTAAAGCAAGAAAAGTAACTTTTAAGATGCTAAAATCAGCTATTTAATTTTGACCCAAGAGTTAAAATTAGCTAACTAATTTTAGAACTTGCTAACTAGTTTTAAACAATAGTATAAAATTAGCAAACTACTTTTACATGATTTCGATTTTAGCTAACTAATTTTAGACTGAGATTTGCTACTTTCAGTCTGCAAGATCTTTCAGACAGTAACGACAATATTGTCAGATTTAACTAGTCGTTGGTCACCTTTTGCAGCTGAAACTTTGAGGATCTAATCACCTCTATATAAACAAGTGTTTACTTCCTTTTACAACTAATGAAAGTGATATGTTTCTGAGAACTTTGGGATTCTTTTTTTAAAGCCTCAATTCAACAAAATTGTGCTTCATTGGCATATTCATCTCTCTCTTCTTTATATATCAGCTCAAAGAGAGTGATTATTCTTCTTTTCAAAACCTACTTAAGGTTTTCTAAGTGAGGGGACATCAATTGGAAGAGGTTGTTAAGCACCTTGGTAAGCTTAAAGAAGTTTAAGGGGACATCAAACTTAGAGAGGTTGTTAAGGACCTGTAAAAGCTTAAAGAAGTTTGAGGGGAAATCAAACTTGCAAGGTTCTTAAGCACTTATGAAAGCTTAAAGAAGTTTGTGGGATCATCAAACTTGTAAAGGTTGATCAAGCACCTGGGAAGCTTGGTGGATGTACTTGGTTGTTCTCTTGCCTAGAAAAAGAGATCATAATGAATAAAAGTCTCAAGAGGAAACTTAAGAAGAGTGGATGTAAGCTGCATTGCCGAACCACTATAAATTGATGTGTTTGAATTCTCTTAACCTTATCTCTTACTTTTGAAAGTTACTTTATATGTATTGCTTGATTAACTAAAGAAATTTGTTGTTTGATAAACTGTTGTTAGAAGTTCATTAAGCTGCAACTCAATTTTAACTAACCTGAACACCTTGCTAATTTCAGCGAGAGCAATAACTTTATTCACATGCTAAATTTTAGCTAACTACTTTTGTGTTCTGTAGACTTTTGTTGATTAATCAAACAATTACACTTTGAACTAATTGAATAGCACATCTAAGTATATACCCATAATTTTTCATAAAAGTTTAGAGTAAGAACTTGAAAAATTGATTGAAACTTAAAAAGTGACCAATTCACCCTTTCTTGGTCATCTATACTTAGGACAACAAATTGGTATTAGAGCTTATCTCTCTTGCTTAGGGTTCAAATACTTAAGAGAGATCCTATAATGGCTAGTACTTCTAACATTATTGGAGTCCCCACACCTTTGGTTGAAGGACACTCAATCACTAAACCTCCTTTGTTTAATGGCACAAATTACTCATTTTGGAAAACTTGGATGAGAAATTTCATTTAATCTATTGACTTCAATGCATGGAAAATAATTAAATATGGTCCTCACATTTCCATGAAAGTTGAGCCTAAAAAAACCCTATACCTAAAATAGAAAATGAATTTGATGATAATGATTGAAAAAGAATTTTTGTAAATGCTAAAGCTATATCAACATTCTACTTTGTGCTCTTGATCTAAATATATATAATCAAGTTTCAGGTTGTGAATCAGCAAAGAAAATCTGAGATAAAGTTGAAGTATCTTTTGAAGAGAAGAACAAGTCACTAGTGATGAAGGCATCCTATTCTAGTTCTTCAAGCATCTCAAGTAATGATGAAGAAATGACTATGTTGGCCAGAAAAGTCAAAAGAATATTCAAAAAATGTGGAAAGAAGTACATAATTTTTTTCAAGAAATATGCTCCTAAAGAGCAAACAAAAGAAGTATGTGATGAATGCAATGGACCTGGACAAATCATGCATAACTATCCAAAATTGAAGAAGAAAAAGAGTAAAGAAAATAGAAGAAAAAGAGTCATGATTACTAATTATAGTGCCTCAAATTGAAGTTCAACAGAAGATGAAAGAGGAGACGCTGAAGTTTGTGTAATGGCTATTGTAGAAGAACTTCCTGAATCATCACTCATAAATGAACATGAGGTAATTGAATATGATCCTCCTACCGTAGAAGAATTAGAGCTAGCATTTGCTAAAGTCTATTATAAATACAAAACATAAAAGAAGAAATGTGCAGTTTTGAAGTCAGAAAATAATTCATTAAAAACAGAAATCAGTTCATTGAAAGATGTACTCAAGGAAAATGAATTTTACAAACCTGAAATGAATTTGTTCAATGTACTGAAAAATTATTTAGAGACATCAGGAAAGAAGTGTGAAGAACTTTCTAAAAAGAACAAAAATCTTGAAACCAAAGTGGAATCTTTAACAACAGATTTGACAAAATTCACTAAAGGAAAACAAAATCTAGATTTTCTTCTTCGTTTACAAAGAATTTCTAGAGAAAAATCAGGAATTGGATTGAGTAACTTTTCAAATTATAAGTACATAAATTTCTTTGTAAAAGCTACTTCTTCCCATCTTCCTATCTTCCTACTATCACATGTTTTTACTGCAATAAAATTGGTCATATTATTTATTCATGTCCTATTAGGAAAGAATCCTCCAAGGTAAAGAAAATTTGGATACCTAAAGGATCTATTTCTGTTAACATTCAAGGACCCGAAAAGGCTTAGGTACTAAAAATTGGTTAACTGTTTTTCAGGTTGGTTTGAAGAATAAAGAGGATTCAAGCAAATGGTGTATAGACAAGTGGTTGTTCAAGGCATATTAGAGGAGATAAAGATAATTTCACTAAGCTTATCATGAGAAATGAAAGATTTGTTAGATTTGGTGATAAAGGAAGAGTCCAAATTACTGGAAATAGCTCAATTATAAATCAGCCTATTGAAAATATTGCTTCAGTTCCATGTTTGAAATTTAACTTCCTTAGTATAAGTCAATTGTGTGACAAGAGGTTTAATGTAACCTTCTTTACCACTTACTATGAAATTATTGACTTAAATGATCATGCCTTGTTTATTGCTTCTAGATTAGACAATGGTTACATGTTAGATTTAGATTATTTTTAAAATAGTGAAAAAATGTCTTATGATTTTATATGATAATAATTGGTTATTGCATAGGAAGCTTGGACATGTTAAGTATGCACTTAATAGTTAAAATCTCAAAGAAAAACTTGGTTAGAGATTTACCAAACCTGAATTTGAGAGAGATATCTCTACATGTCCTGTTCATTAGGAAAATAAACCAAAACTAGCTTTAAGCTAAAGAGTGTAGTTACAACTTGAAAAGTCTTAAAATTGCTACACCTTGATCTTCCTGTCTAATCACTGATTGTGGATGACCATTCTAGATACATTTAGGTATCCTCCTTGCTCATAAAAATGGAACCTTTGATATATTTGAAAATTTTTGCAAAAGGATTCAAAATGAAAATGGGTTATGCATCACCTCCTTGAGGAATGATCATAATAAGAGTTTGAAAATACTTTATTTAAAAAGTTTTTTTTCTCAAAACATTATATTTTTCATTCATTCTTAGCTCCAAGAACACCTCAATATAATGGAAATATTGAGATAAAAAATAGAACAATGCATAAAATGGCAAGGACTATTAAATGTGAATAAAACTTTCTAAATATTTCTAGGCAAAAGTTGTGAATACAGCTCGATATATTCTAAATATGGTAACCATTAGAGTCATTCTAAAGGAAACTCCCTATGAATTGTAGAAAGGCAAAAGACTAATTGTTTCATATTCTCAAGTATTTGGTTGTAAATGCTATATACCGAAAAATAAAGAAAACTTGAGAAAAAAAAATTATGCAAAAACTATAGAAGAATATGTGAATGATGTGTTTGATGAAACGGACTCATCTTTAGACAAATGAGATCTGGTTGATCATGATACTGAGCAGATTTTTAGCAAGCTGGATCTTGACAGCAACACAGTAAATTAGCAAAATACATGAACTCAAATTGAGGTAGATAATGAGGATATTCTTGATGATCCTTCATAGAAAATGACAACAAGATATCATCTTCAAAGAATTTTTGAATTTAGATTAATGCAAAGTAAATTTCAAATAAGTTTAATGGGAGAACTCACCTTCCTCCTTGGACTGCAAATCTAGCAACTAAATGATGGGGTGTTCATAAATCAGTCAAAATATGCTAAAGAAATTCAAAATGGAGGACTTGAAAAGCTTAAGTACTCCAATGAACACAAGCATCAAGATAGATAAAGATGAAAAGCGTAAAGAAATTGACCAAATGCTGTAAAGATGTATGATTAGCTCACTTCTCTATTTAATTGCATAAAGATCTAAAATTTATTCCAATATATTTTTATGTGCAAGATTTTAGTCATCCTCTAGAGAATCTCATAAAATTATTGTAAAAAGAATGCCTAGATATCTTATTGGTACATGTTCCATTGGACTATGTTATTCTAAGTGTGAAAATTTAGATAGTTGGATATGGTGATCTTGATTTTGCTGATATTGGACTACATAGAAAAAGCACCTTAGATACTTTTCAATTCTTAGGATATGCATTAGTTTCATGGCACAACAAAAAGCAATTCTCAATAGCATTATCTATAGTTGAAACTGAATATGTTGCAGCAGAAACTTGTGTTGATCAAATCCTTTGGATGAAACAACAACTTGAAGGTTATGGAATAAAAGTTGATGAAATGCCCATTAGATGTGATAGTATTAGTGCCATCAACTTAACTAAGAATCCAATGCAATATTCTAGTTCTAAACATATAGGAATCATACATTATTTTACAAGAGATCATGTCCAAAATGAAGATATTATGTTTGAATTTGTGCCTACTGAAAAACACTTTATTAATATCTTCACAAAAGCCTTTACATGAAGAAAAATTTTGCAGGATAAAGAGACACTTGAGATGACCAATATAGTAAAATATAGCTGAAATAAAAGTTGAATTTTGTGAAACTCATTCATTTAGTTGAGATGTTGTGTGAATGTCATAAGAAAAGTCCTATTTTGTGATTTTGAGAACTTGACATGCTGCTACTATGTCTTAAAAATATATTGCTAAAATCGGAACATCATGCTCAAGAATATTTTATGTTTTCCTCAATTACTTTTGTTATGTGATTAGTGTGATAAAATGCTCATTATGAATTACTGAAAATGAATTATCTTATGATGATAAATAATTTTGATGATTCTGTGATGGATGTGATGATTTTGCAATTAGTTGATAAATGTGGTGTTGATTATATGTGACTGAAGTTTAGTTAATTGTTCATTGTGTGATTAAAGATTACAATGTTGCTGCAAACGTGCTATGTGAATAATGTTTTGAGTTAGACTAAATTTATGCATTCTTGATTTGATTTCAATTTGCTAAGTGTTGTGATATGCACAATGTGAATGAATTAGACTAGTTGCTTCAGTTGATTAATGAATTTGATGATAATTTTTTGTTGATTTGTTTTTGTTAGCTAATCTTGAAAATATTTCCATTCTCATCCAAAACAACAACGATTTTCAAAATTTTTCTGCACACCTAGTTGAATTTATGAAATCTATCATCTGCATATTTCCCCTCTCATAACTCCCTCCACACATTGATAATTTCAAAATCAAGTTCAAAAATCCTATCTCACTCTATGATCTTCAACCTTCCTCTTCAACATGTGTTTTTCATATCTTATTTGTGCTCTAAGAAAATCATTCAATAATGGTGAAGATGAAACTCTCATCAGTAAAGAAAAAAGGAAAAAGAGATTAAACATTATTATAGCAAATCTGAACCTTCAGAAGATGAAGTCCCATTTGAAAGTTTGGAAAGAAAGAGTTGACAATCTAAGGAAAAATGATATCGAACCAATAGAAAGAAAAAGAAGCCATGAGGAAGAAGAAAAGGAGAAAAAAAAAAGAGAAAGAAAGAAAAGGAAAAAGAAAGTGCTAATGTGAAAAATGAACTAGCAAAAGCTCTTCATGAAAGAAATTTAGAAATGATGAAAACTATTCAGAACACAGCAAAAGTAGTCATGGATTCTCTGGAAATTGCATTAAAACTTCAAACATAAGCATTACAGCTTAAGGGCTTAGCAGATCAATAGTTGATGGTTCAACTTGAAAGGATTGGAAGAACAGTTGATCTCATAGTTGGCAATCAAAATCAACCTTATGAGCAAACTCATGTAGATCAAGAAGAAAATCCTGCCCTTAATAACACTGCAATAGAGAGTTGAAAATTTGGAGAATAGCAAGAACTTGGGACATACTGATGAAGAGATACTAAGGTCCTTTCAAACTGTTGGTGATGGTAATTTTTCTGTAGAAAGTGATTTCATTCTAGAGTATGAAATGGAACAAGTACCTATTATTGTCACTACAACCCATGCTCCTTACATTAAAATTGAAAGTGAAATTAAAGTTGTTCCTGCTCCTAAATTTGAAGAGCATGCTCCTAAAACAGAAAAGAAAACATGCTTATTGAAAAGAAGTTGATGAGAAGAATTATGAAATGATGAAAGTGATTTAAAGAACATCAAAAATAATCATGGAGTTGCTAGAATTGGTTTTAAGATGACAACCATAGGTACTGAATCTTCAAGAATCAGGAACAAAGATCTACAATTTCAGTTAAATAAAATTGAAGCAAAATTTGACTTATTGGCTGGTAGCAAATTTGGAGATTAGGTGGCTAAACTTTGAGGAGTGTTTTGTAGACCATCAATAAGCAAACACTAGTGATGACAAGATTGCAGAAACATTAAAGAAAAATGAAGTTGGTGCTTAGAATAGGGAGAGAAAATTTACAGACCTCTACAAATTATTGTACCTTAAAGAGTTTTCATCAGGAATAATAAAACTTCTACAAAAGAATATGGACTTGAATTGAATGTAGAAACTAAGGAAAGTTTCCCTATTTTGAAACCAGAACATGAAGCTAAAACTGAACAAATTGTTGAAGCTGAACTAGAACCATCAAAAGAAAAAACCGAAATTGAACTGAATGGGAAGTAGAGGAAAAAGAGCAAGTAGAAGATGAAATAAGAACCTAAGATTAAGTTAGCTCACCCATCTTTTCTTACTGATCATTTTCCAAATCCAAGGATTTACAAAGAGCACAACAAAAAAAATCTGTTTTAAAACCTTGCCTAAAATATCTTTATTTGAACCATCTTCATCTCAAAAGTCTTCAAACCACCATAGATTTCCAAACTTACTGGAAGCCTTAGGAGAAGTGGCACACATGATTTAAAAACCAACATTGCAAAATATAGAAAATTTGGCAACAAAGAGAAATCAATGGACTTTTAACTCTAAAAATTCATTTTTCTAATACTTTTAAAAATCCACACAGTCTATTTTCTTATTCTGGTTCTCTTTTTTTTTAATAATTAACAAAAAGGGAGAGAAATTGTAGGATTGTATGAATGTTTGGTGACATTAGCTTTGTGAGTTTATGTTTCATGAATGTTGTTATTGCACATGTTGTTATTCTATTACATTTTGATTAAATAAATTGTTATATTTGATTAAATGAACGAATGAATAGTTTGCCATTTGAATGCTAGTATTGATATTTTGAATTGCTTATATGTTGTGTTATATGCTGTGTCGAGACAATCTTGAAGACTGAAAGTTACTGTTCATGTCACTATTTATGTCATATATTCATGTAATTATTGCTGCATATTTTTTTTATTATGAATTTGATTATGCCTATCAATTTTTAATATGTGGTTGACAAAAAAATTATTGTCGATATGCTTAGACTTTTGTGATGTTTCTTGAATCTTATGAATGCAGATTATGAGTCTGTTTTTTTCTTAATGAATGAATAAAATTACACTTAAAGTTTTGTATTGAAATATTTGAACTTTCTACTATGTTGAGAATATGTTGTTCATGGTAATCTTTTGTGTTTGAGAGCTAAAATTGAGAATATTTATTCAAACATAAAGATTGATGAATATTTGTGCTTTTCATGTTGGTAGGATAAGTATATTGATATTTAGGTCTGTGTTTATTAATTAGGACTGTGGTGTCTTTGTTAACGCTGTAATCCCTCCTTTTTAGGTGATAACAAAAAGAGGTTAACTTGTAAGTGTCCTAGAATGGTGTATTCTAATAAATCATTCTTTATTTATGTTGTTGGACTTGCTAAACTATACTGTCAAAAGTTTTCTTTTATGAAATGTTATGTTTTGTGAAATTCCATGATAATTCTGTGATGAATGATATTTTTTATGATTAATATTTATGTTTGATAGATAAAATTGAGAATACTCTTCCTTATATGAAAACTGATAAAAATCACAAGTAAACAAGATACTTGATTCAGGGGGAGCTTGATAAATCTGCATATACACAGGGGGAGCTTTTCACTTATTTCATGTACAGTAGATTTTGATAAAGTTGTATATTTTTTTTAAGATATTGAGTTTTGTCATCATCAAAAAGGGGGAGATTGTTGACCCCATAAGGAGAAGACTTGATTTTGATTATGACAAAACTTAATGTAATAGAACTAATGATTGTTCAAGCATTGATCACAAAAAGAGAATTTATCAGGAATGAAAGGCAAGTGCATCAATAGAGAAAAGCTTGATAACATGATAGGAAGACGAAGTCGAAGAAAAAGAAGTTAAGTTTCCTCTCATAGGGCAAATGTAAGAGAATTGAGAGTTAGATATGCCAATGAGATATTTTATGTTCAATACTAAAAAGTGCTTCAAAACTATTTTTAAACTTAGTTTTAAAACTAGAAAACTAGTTTTGAAGATGCTAAAATTAGCTATTTAATTTTGGCCCAAAAGCTAAAACAACAATCTAAAATTAGCAAACTACTTTCAAAATTAGCAAACTATTTTTACATGATTTCAATTTTAGCTAACTAATTTTAGCTACTTTTAAATGGTAAGATTTTCCAGACAGTTACGACTATATTGTAAGATTTAACTAGCAGTTGGTCACCTTTTGCAGCTGAGACTTTGAGGATTTAATCACCCCTACATAAATAAGCTTTTACTTCCTTTTGCAACTAATGAAAGTGCTATGTTTTTTTAGAACTTTGAGAGTTTTGTTTCAAATCCTTCATTCAACAAAATTATGCTTCATTGGCAGATTCATCTCTCTCTTCTTCATAGTTTGTTTATCTGTATATAAGCTCAAAGAGAGTGATTATTCATCTTTTCAAAACCTATTTAAAATTTTCTAAGTGAGGGGGCATCACTTGGAAGAGGTTGTTATGCACTTTGGTAAGCTTAAAGAAGTTTGAAGCGACATCAAACTTAGAGAGGTTGTTAAGAACTTATAAAAGCTTAAAGAAGTTTGAGGAAAATCAAACTTGCAAGGTTCTTAAGCACATGTGAAAGCTAAAAAAGTTTGTGGAATCATCAAACTTGTAAAGGTTGATCAATAACCTGGGAAGCTTGGTGGAAGTACGTTGTTGTTCTCTTGCCTGGAAAAAGAGATCATAGTGGCTAAAAGTCTTAAGAGGAAACTTGAGAAGAGTAGATGTAAGTTATATTGTCGAACCACTATAAATTGATGTGTTTGAATTCTCTTAACCGTATAGAGGTTATTAAGCACCTGTAAAAGCTTAAAGAAGTTTGAGGGAAAATCAAACTTGCAAGGTTCTTAAGCACCTGTGAAAGCTTAAAGAAGTTTGTGGGATCATCAAACTTGTAAAGGTTGATCAAGCACTTGGGTAGTTTGGTGGATATACTTAGTTGTTCTCTTTCCTGGAAAAAGAGATCATAGTGGATAAAAGTCTCAAGAGGAAACTTAAGAATAGTGGATATAGGCTGCATTGTCGAACCACTATAAATTGATGTGTTTGAATTCTCTTAACCATATCTCTTACTTTTGAAAGTCATTTTATATGTATTGGTTGTTTGATAAACTTTTGTTAGAGGTTCATCAAGCTACAACTCAATTTTAGTTAACCTAAACACCTTGCTAGTTTCAGCGTGAACAATAACTTTATTCACAGGCTAAATTTTAGCTAGCTAATTTTATGTTCTATAGACTTTTGTTGATTAATCAAACAATTACACTTTGAACTAATTGAATAGCACATCTAAAGTACATAGCAAAAAATTTTCAAAAAAGTTTAGAGCAAGAACTTGAAATTTTGGTTGAACTTAAAAAGTAACCAATTCACCCACTCTTGGTCATCTATACTTAGGACAATATAAACAAATAATCAATTGTCGACAATGGATACTTATTTTTCATGGTGACCTTCTTCAGCTGTCTATAATCTATACATAGTCTCACAGTCCATCTTTCTTTCTTTCAAATAGCACAGGTGCACCCCCTGGTGATGTACTTGGTTTGATGAAACCAATGTCAACTAATTCATGTAACCGTGTCTTGAGCTCCTTCAATTATGTAGGAGCCATCCTGTAGGGCAGGGTTGAAATGGGTCTAACACCCGATAATAGTTCTATCTCACACTCTATCTCCTTGTCAGGTGGAAAACATGTAAGGTTTGCAGGGAATACATCGAGGAACTCCTTTATTACTAGCACTAACTCTGGTTCCCTCACATTTTGATATGTTATCCTAATATAGGCTATAAATCCATAGCACCTTCTCCTAAGCAATTTATGCGCTTGCATAAAATATATCATACCAGTAGACATACTTGTGGTGTCCCCCTAAAAAGTGACATATGATCTATCTGATCCACTGAACTTGTCTACCTTATTCCTGCAATCCAATGTAGCATCATGTAGTGATAGCCAATCCATACCTAGGATGATGTCGAAATCTGTCAAATCGAACACCATTAGGTTTATTAGAAGGCACCTACTCTAAAAAAGTATTGGACTACATTGATAGCTTATCTCTGTCAGTGTCAAATGACACATGTGTCTACTAACCCATAACAAACACTCCATTGGAGCAGTAATCAACTTGATACTGCTCACTGCGCTTGGTGATATAAATGAGTGAGAGGAACTTGGATCTAGCAAAACATACAAATGTGATCTGCCGATCAGAATTATACCTGATACCACCATGTCAGAGGTGTTAGCCTCCTATTGTGTCATGGTGAATATATGTGCCAGTGCCATTGTGCCTCATTATAATCCCCAAAGATCATGCTCATTGACCTCTCCTCTAACATCAGCCTGGTGGAGCTGCTACGAAACTCAACCTAGTAGCTAATTAAGATGCATTGCCCGTCCCCGTCTATTGTGTTTGTGCTTGCCTTGTCATGTTGGGACACTCTATGGAGATATCATGAACTGATTTTAGGGCCTAGAAGATTAGGTGCCTAAAATGATGAAATTAGAAAGGAAGTGAATGAATGTGAAAAGAAGAGGAAAATAGCAAAGGAAATGAAAATAGAAAATAAAATAAAAGAAAATAAATAAATAAATAAATAAATAAATAAATAAATAAAAAGTTGAAAAGTCAAATGTTGAAAAGTCAACAAAGGAGGCAAGTGTGATAAATATCAACACTTAGAGAAAAAAATTAAAACCAACAGCAGACAACAAATGCGAAAAGAGAGAAAAAGAGAAGAGAAAAGAAAAGAGAGAAAGGGAAGAAGAAGAAGAAGAAGAGAAAGAGGAAGAAAAGGGTGTTCATCCATAAGGTTAGTTGTACATATTCTTGTAACTTTGAAGTAGTATATGATTTTGATGAAAAAGAGATATTAGGGTGGAGATTTGATTTAACCTAGAAATTCTACAAGCAGTAACTTTTGATTAAAACATGATTTTTGGACTCAAATCAAAGTGCTAAAGACCATAGAAGTGAGGAAATGGTTGAGTTGTTGAAATTAGGGAATAGAGTTGTGTGAACAATAAACTCGTATTAAGGTTCTGGTAAAGTAAATGAAGTCCAAAAATTATGTATGATCTATCAATAGAAAGCTTAGAGTGTTAGCTACAAATATCTAGCATATCATTTTGTCAAATTAGATCATTTGATACATGAAACTGTAGCATGAATAGATAAGGGTCAAACTACCGGGTTCTGGAATGACAAAACAGGGCAGTTGATGTTTTTAATGATTTGGAAGTCTGAATGGTTAGATAAAATTATGAAATTTGGTATGAAGTTTGTTAGGATATTAGCTAAAAGTTTCATGTTTTAAACTTTGGCTAAAACAGAACCTAAAATGGTAAAAAGATAAAATAAAGGAGAGGTGTCATTGAATTCTGCAGAAAGTCTGCAGAAAATGGAAATGGTGAGTTTGGTACTCTATTTGAGTCTAAATGATCTGAGATTTTGAGTAAACCAATATTGTAACACCCGAAATTTGACGACTGCCGCTACAAACCAACATATGTCCTTTCCAGCATGCTTTGTCCTCACTCACATGCTTTCTGGGAGAACTTCCCAGAAGGTCACCCATCCTATAATTGCTCCAAGCCAAGCACGCTTAACCATGGAGTTTTTACGGAAAGGCTCCCGAAAAGGTAGGTGCACCTTGTTGATATAGCTAGTACCTATCAAATCTCTTAAGCTATTCTCAATTGTACAGCCCCATACCTGCACAATCTTGAAATCACTCAACTGTGCAGCCCCATCCCTACATAGTCTCAGGATCCCTCTTTTTCGGGTGTAGGATCGATTCATTCATGTATCCCTCCACCTAGAAGCCTGCCAGAAGCCGCTCCTTGTCCATGCTCTCTCTAGCACCGGCGATCACTTCCCGCCCTCTTCGATCCCGGGTATTACAAATATTTAGATGGTATGGAGCATTAGTTAAATGTTGAAATTAAAATGACTTGAATAGTTAGGTGAAATGGACTGAAATCACAAGATGTTAGTAATAGAGGTACTTTATCGGCTATTAAACTTAGCTAAGTAGAAAGTGCCTCAAATGAACTTGACTTGAGCTGAAACTTGAATGGGAACCTTGAATGTTAAGTTGTTATGGAGTGTACAAAATTTTAGAGCATTTGGAGTTGAATAAGTGAGGTTTCTGCCTTTGG
>CAOGCB010343270.1:0-12557 GCA_948266635.1 Cnidoscolus chayamansa
CTATTGGCGTTAGAATCCCACCACTCGAAAGTAACAGAAACTATAACAGCCGTAAATATTAACATAAATATTAATATAAACATTAGAATAATCTTATGTAGTCTAAAGAAAATTTTGGTACAATATTAACTTAAAGAATAATTAAATTTCTAGTACTGATGTCTTATATTATGCCCGTACACATCATCATGGTGGATATAAACATAAGTACTAAAATTTCTAATGTAAATATTTAACATACATGAGATTATAAAAAAAAATATTCTTTAACATATATTTATCCTAGGAGCAAATTACATAATCATCATTGGGACACGTACACTTTACCCTATTTCTTTCGTTCTTTCTGCATAATCTATGAAAAACGGTATGGGGAGAGGGAATGGGCAAGGGATATAAAAGGGGTAAGCTATTTAAACAGCCCAGTGAGAATATACAAAAAAAATATACATAAAAACATCATTTTCATGCTCGTGTATGCATCACTTTCAAACATTTCACATAAGATAATATTGTCACAAAAAATTCCTAGGTAGTTATAATTGGCAAGCCATCTTCTTAGAACCACCCGAATATTTTATGTGCTAGCCACTTCCTCAGGTATTTATATGCGCCACAACATCTCCTTTCGGCCAGTTATGGACTTACCATATATATAACATAACATAATAATTCCAAATAGATTCCAAAGATACTAACGTGTTACTTCCGAGGGACATACCAAAAGACATGTTCAAAGGATTTTTCTGTGGGACATAACATAAACATAGGGGATTTCTGGATCATTCAACATTATTGTCCATAAATCATGAATAATATAGTGCAACATATATTGTGCATCTAATGCAACAAGCTAGGCATTATGATGCATGAACATGCTAAAAACATCACTTTAAATTTTCTATATCTTAAAAGAGTTTATATTCACTCACATGGAAACTGACATGATGACGAATTCCTACTTCGTCACTAATGTCCCTAAACTCCAAGGTCTGATCCTGTATTCCAAACTTTATATTAGAGACTCAACATAGACTTAAAAGCATACTTAAAACATCCCTTAAATCTCCATAGCATATTACATAAACATAGCATAATTAGTTCAAGCAATGTAGGTTAAAAATTGTTGAACAGGAGATTTTCGGTGCAAGTTCAGCGGCCGAAGGTCAACCTTATAGAGACAAAAGTCTCATTTTTTGCAGCAGGTTCGGCTGCCGCAAGTTTCCTTTGCCACTAGATTCGGTGGCTAAAAGTCCCACCTTCGACTGCCACCTTCGACTGCCGAAGCTAGACTTTCTTCTTATTCCTCAGTTGCTTCCCAGTTTTGGCAGTCTAAACCCCTTTAGACCTCTGAACTTGGATTTTGGCAATGGCTAAACCCTTGGTTCTTGGCATGATTCTCATGCCTAAACACCTGCAACTCAACTCAATTAAATTCATTCTAAACGTTCAACAACATCATTTACAACTCAAATATCCTCAATCTAGCAACATGCATCATCCTTTCATCAATTTCATGCATTATTTCCATTTTCATAAACTTTCCATAATCTAAACATTTGATTCTTCTACCATTTCTTGCATGCAATTCATTTTTACCTTCTTAAATGTTTCTAACATCATTTATATATGCATGTGTTCTTCATTTGGTCCTTTTTCATTTTTCATCAAAATTTTCATCAACTTTCTTCATTTTTATCATAGGTTGCTTGCATGCATCATTCGTCTTGTGAATTCATCATTCAACACCTTAACTAACCTGGATTGAAGCCTTGAATCCCCTGGAACTCCGGATCAAGCTCCTCCAAGTCCTTTCAAGCTTTTTTTTTTTGGGTTCCTTTAGTTTCTTCCTTTTTCTTTTCTTGAGTACATTCTTGTTAACTATCTTGATTCTTAGGTTCTTGGGAACTTAGACTTTTATGTGTTAGAGAGAAAATGAGGAGAAATTTCAAAATTCCTCTCTTGTTTGGTTGCCTCCACTATTTATAGTGGAGGTGGCAACATGGGTTTGGCGGCTGAACATGACTTGTAGGTTAGCCCTAGCCACACTTCACTTTAGTTCCTTAACTTTTCCTTATTTTTATTTTTCCCTTATGTTTTATATTTTAGTCCTTTAACTTTTATAACTTAGCATTTTGATCCCCAAACACTATTCCAGCCCGATTTCTAAATACTTCACTAATATTCCTATTGGAAATTCAGAATTCGACATTGAAAATGTGTCGGGTGTTACATACTTCTCCCTTTAGGAACATTCGTCTCTAAATGTTCAACATACTTACATATAAAATAGAACATAGTCATGAAACATACATCGCACATAACGTAGAATATGACATCATCTCATATACATAACATAATGTATTTACTTAGTTTTCATTACATAATAGGGGAAATACTCTCTCTACTTTAACTTTCAATGGTGAAACAAGTGGGGATACTGTTGAACTATAGATTCCCCAGTTTTTTAGGTACATTCTTCAATATTATGGTGGTTCTATAGTACTTTGACCATAGGTATCTCCTTATTCTATAATTTCTTGATATGAGAATCCTGACAGGTTGCTCTACATATGTGAGATTTTATGCAATCTCAAATTTTGGCTCTTTAAGTACCTTGCTAGGATCTGACATGTGCTTTCTCAATATAGACACGTGGAAAACAGAATGAATCCTCTCCATGGAAGAAGGTAAATCTAGCATGTAGGTGACATCACTCAATTTTTATACTATTTCGTAGGGTCTAATGTACCTAGGAGCCAACGTACCCTTCCTTCCAAACTGAACCACCCCTTTCATATGAGATACTTTCAATAGTACCATGTTCCCCTCCTGAAATACTATATGCTTTCGTCCGACATTAACATAACTCTTTTGCTGGCTGACTACGGTCCTTAGTCTCTCCCTAATTATGGGAATCACCTTGTTAGTGACTTTCACAATTTTGAGTCTAGCCAATGTACGTTCTCTGATTTCTTACCAACATACAGGAGATCTACACTTCTTTCCATACAAATCCTAGCAAGGTACGGAGCCATCCCTATGCTCGAATGGTAGCTGTTGTTATAAGCAAATTCCACCAATGGTAGATGTTGCTTCCAAGAACCTCTGAAATTTAATACACACATCCAAAGCATATCCTCTATTGTTTGAATGGTCCTCTCGGATTATCCATCTGTCTATGGATGGAAAGTTGTGCCAAAATCTAGCCGTGTTCCCGTAGCATTTTGCAGATTTCTCCAGAACCATGAGGTAAATTAGGGTCCTCTATCAAATACTATAGATACAGGCGTACCATGCAATTTGATGATCTCTTCCATATAGATCTGTGCCAATCTATCTATGGAGTACCCAGTTCTTACTGGTAGAAAGTGCGCCGACTTCGTGAGTCCGTTAACTATTACTCATATTGAGTTAAACCTGTTGGAACTAACTGTCAATCCAACGATAAAATCCATAGAGATGTGTTCCCACTTCCACTCTGGGATCGGTAGTGGGTTCAACATCCCTGTTGGCTTTTGATTTTCCAATTTAACCCTCTAGCACACCTCACACAACGATACAAACATGGTGATCTTCCTCTTCATTACAGGCCACCAATAGACTTTCTTCAAATCTTGATACATTTTCATGGCCCCAAGGTGAACACTATAGCGAGCATCATGTGCTTCGCTCATAATGTTTCCCTTTAGTGCAACATTATCTCGCACGCATAATCTATTCCCAAATCAGAGAATACCTTGGCTATCAAACTTGAACTCATTATTCTCTCCATTTTGTATTGATCTAGCAATTCTGACCAATTCTAGGTCTTCATGCTTTTTTTGAGTCACTTGCTCAAGAAACACTGGAGTTACCTTCATCTACACCACTAAAGCACCATTCTCTGCTATCTTCAGTCGAAGCCCTTTATCGATTAGTCTATACTACTCTGTGACCACCGGTCATCGTACTACAATGATGTGAGATAGACTACCCCATTTCCAACTAAGGGCATCAAATACTACATTTGTTTTGCCTAGATGATACAATATTTTGTAGTCGTAATCACTAAGCAGTTCTATCCATCGTTTCTATCTCAAATTTAACTCCTTCTGAGTTAGAATATGTTGGAAACTCTTGTGGTCTGTGAAGGTCTCACATCTAACCCCATATAAATAGTGTCTCCAAATCTTTAGTGTAAATATCATTGCAGCCATCTTCAGATCATGAGTCGGGTAGTTCCTCTCATGCTTCTTCAATTGTCTTGATGCATACGATATGACTATGTCATTCTGCATTAGTACACACCCTAATCCCACTCTAGATGCATCACAATATATAGTGAAGTCTTCACTGTCTTCGATAAAGCTAACACTAGTGTCATGGTTAACTTCCTCTTTAACTTTTGAAAACTCTCTTCACATCCATCAAACCAAACATACATCTAGTTATTATGTGTCAGTCGTGTCATTGGAGCAACTATCTTGGAGAAATCCTAAATAAATCTCCTGTAGTAGCTAACTAAACCCAAAAAACTTCTGATCTCTGTAACCGTAGTGGGTTTAGACTAGTCTGCTACCGCCTCTACTTTCTTAGGGTCCACCTCGATGCCATGTTCTGACACCATGTGTCCTAAGAAAGATATACTACTCATCCAAATCTCACACTTCGAGAACTTCGCATACAATTGTTGCTCTCTCAGTGTATGTAGAACCAGTTTGAGGTGTCTGGCATGGCCCTCTGTATTTCTAGAATACACTAGAATATCATCAATGAAGACTATCACAAAGTGATCTAAGAACGGTCTGAAAACTCTATTCATGAGATCCATAAATGCAGCTGAGGCATAAGTTAACCCAAATGGCATTACAAGGAACTCATAGTGCCCATACCTCATATGAAATGCAGTTTTATGTACATCACTTTCTCTGATCTGTAATTGATGATAACTCGATCTCAAGTCTATCTTGGAGACGCAACTAGCTCCTACCAATTGGTCGAACAAATCATCAATTCTCGGCAATGGATACTTATTCTTTATGATGACCTTGTTTAACTGTTTATAATCTATACATAACATCATCGTTCCTTCTTTCTTTCTTACAAATAATATAGGTGCACCCCATGGTGATGTACTTGGTTTGATGAAACCCTTATCAACTAACTCTTATAAATGTGTCTTTAACTCCTTCAATTTTGTAGAAGCCATCCTGTAGGGCGGGATAGAAATGGGTCTGACACCCGGTGATAGTTCTATCTCGAACTCTATCTCCCTGTCAGGTGGCAAACCTGCAAGGTCTGCAAGCAATACATCGGGAAACTCCTTCACTACTAGCACTAACTCTAGCTCTCTCACATTTTGATCTATTATCTTAACATAGACTATAAATCCCTTGCACCCCTTCCTAAGTAATCTATGCACCTGCATAGAAGATATCAAACCAATGGGCGTACTTATGGTGTCCCCTTCAAATGTGACGTATGATCTATCCGATCCTCTAAACCTAACTACCTTGTTTCTATAGTCTAAGGTTGCATCATGTAAGGATAGCTAGTCCACACCTAGTATGACGTCAAAATCTATCAAATCAAACACCACTAGGTCTGTTGGAAGGCACCTACTCTCAATGAAAATTGCACAACACTAACAGCTCATCTCTGCCCATGTTAGATCACATCTAGGTCCACTAACTCATAACAGACACTCTATTGGAGCAGCAATCAACTCAATACTGCTCACTGCCCTTAGTGAGATAAACGAGTGAGAGGCACCCAGATCTAGCAAAAGATGAACATGAGTACAACCAAACAGAAGTGTACCTGATATCACCATGTTTGAGGTGTTAGCCTCCTGCTGCCAAAAGTCCTTTATCTAGCAATTACTGACCCAAATTGCTTATATTAAGTATGTAATGTTTATGCTATGTTCTATGGGGCTTTATGGGATGTTTTAAATATGTTTTTAAGACTGTATTGAGTCTCTAATCCGAAGTCCAAAATACAAGATCATACCCTAGAAATCAGGGACAGTAGTGACGAACAGAGGATTCGTCGATTATGCTTAAGTTTTCAAGGGAGTGGATACTAACTAAATGTTTTTATGATATGGAAACTTAATGTTTTATGGCATATTCATGCATCATGGCTATTCCATGTTGTTTTACATTAGATCACGAGATATGTTGCATTGCATTTATTACGTGTTATGTGAAAGGTAGTATTGGACGTTCCATGATCTCATATATTATGTTAATGATGGCTATGGATGATATCCCTAGGTTTGTCTCTTATGTATGCTATGTTGTCCGTTTAGGCATGTCCCTTGGGATGTACCACATATTGTTCCTCAGAAGTAACACTAGATGATTGGGACATTCCAGGGATATTTATGTTTATATTATGATATGGTAAGTCCTAGATGGCCAAAATGAGCTTTTACGTGCATATTTATATTTCGGGTAGTTCTTGAAAGATGGATATGCCAACTGGAACTTACCTAGGGATCCTGGTGATAGTATTACCTAAGGTGAAATGTTTGAAGATGTTACGTGTTCACGAGCACGAAAGTATATTTTATGATTTTATTTTTTGTATCTGCTCACAAAGTTATTTCAAAATAGCTTACCCGTTTTCTGTCCTCCCATTCCATCCTCGATTCCCAATTCCGTTTTTCACAAGTATGCAAGACGTGCTGGAAAACACCGGATAGCTAGGACGTGAGACTGTGACGTAGTTTTATGTATGTTTTGCCCCTAGGATATGTAAATATTATATTTTTTTTAAATAATTTTCATGTAATATTTAAATTTTTATGTTAAGATTTTTGGTACGTATATTTATGTCCACCACGACGATGTGTATGGGTATCATGTAAGATACATGTACTGGGAATTTAAATGTTCCTTATGTTAATATTGTATCAAAATTCTTTATTATGCATGAGATTATGTATTAATATGATGTAACATGTTTATGTTAATATTTACAGTTTGTTAGGGTTTCAGTCACCTTCGGGTGATCGGGATTCTACTGTCGGTAGTAGCCTAGGAAGGCGGCTATTACAAGAACATTACATAAACATAGCATAATTAGTTCCAGTAATTTAGGTTAAAAATTGTTGAAACAGGGGACTTTCAGTGTACGTTCGGTGGCCGAAGGTCACCCTTACAGAGACGAAAGTTTCACTTTCGATAGCAGGCTCGGCAGCCGAAAGTCCCACCTTCGGCTGCCGAAGCTGGACTTTCTTCCTATTCCTGAGTTACTTCCCAATTTTGGCAGCCTAAACCACCTTTAGGCAGCCGAACCTGGATTTTGACAAAGGCCAAGCCCTTAGTTCTTGGCATCATTCTCATGCCTAAACGCTTGCAACAAAACTCAATTCATTCTAAATGTTCAACAACATCATTTACAGCTCAGCTATCCTCAATCTAGCAACATGCATCATCATTTCATCAATTTCATGCATTCTTTCCATTTTCATAAACTTTTCATAACCTAAACCTTTGATTCTTCTACAATTCATTTTAACCTTCTTAACATGTTTCTAACATCATTTATACATGCATGTGTTCTTTATTTGGTTCCTTTTCATTTTTCATCAAATTTTCTCATCAACTTTCTTCATTTTTATCATAGGTTCCTTGCATGCATCATTCCTCTCATGAATTCATCATTTAATACCTTAACTGACCTGGATTGAAGCCTTAAATCACCTGGAACTTCGGATCAAGCTTCTCTAAGTCCTTTCAAGCTTATTTTTCTTTATGTTCCTTTAGTTTCTTCCTTTTTCTTGTCTTGAGTATATTCTTGTTAACTATCTTGATTCTTAGGTTATTGGAGACTTAGACTTTTCTGTGTTAGAGAGAAAAGGAGGAGAAATTTCAAAATTCCTCTCGTTCGGCTGCCTTCACTATTTATAGTAGAGGTGGTGACATGGGTTCGACGGTTGAATCTTTGAGTTCGGCGGCCGAAACTGACTTTTCATGTTAGCCTTAGCCAAACTTATCTTTAGTCCCTCAACTTTTCCTTATTTTCATTTTTTGTCTTTACGTTTTATATTTTAGTCCTTTAACTTTTGTAACTTAGCATTTTGGTCTCCAAATACTATTCCAGCTCAGTTTTCAAATATTCTATAAATATTTCGATCGAAAATTCAAAATTCGATGTCAGAAATATATCTGGCGTTATATACTGCATAAAATAGTATTAAAAGTGGATTTTTGTAACATATATTATACATTTTTAATTTAGTTTTCACGGATCACTCAAAATACATGATATTCACTTCCCTCTGTGAATACTCAAATTTTGAGGTTTGGAAAACCTGTTTTTCCGAACTGCAAATAGTCCGGCCAGACCGGAGGTCTTTCAGAAAAGTTTTCGAAAGTATGCTAATATGGTACTCAAAACGTCTAGGACGTCGCGAGGAACCCAAAGGTACTCTCGAAATAATTTTTGGAGGTCTGAAACTCATAAAAAAGCCTTGGAACGAAAACCGAGCAAAAAGACAGATTCCGGCAACCGCAACGCAGCTCACCGCGGTCACGACCGCAGCTCACTGCGGTCTTGGCCGTGGCCCTCACCGCGGCCATGACTGCTGATCGCCGCGGTCACAGTCGCGACCCACGCCGCGGCCATGACCGCAGCTCACCGCGGCCATGACCGCGGGTGTAACCGCGGTCATAGCCACCCGAATGCCTTTTTTTGCATATAAAAGGCAGTTTCCAGCTCTGTTTTCAACACACCAGCTTGAGTTTTCATCCTTCACTCTCCCTCCTCACTTATTGCGATTCTTTACTGCTTTCCTTGCATCACTTGCATTCTTATTTGATTTCTGATCACCTAAGAATTCACTTACTTAAAATCAGGCAAACACCAGCTCCGCAGTGGAAAACTTCTGCACCAGGTACACATCTCTTCAAACTCAATCTCTTTCAATTCAAGCATTGATGCATGCCATGAAACACAATGCATTTCATATAACTAAGCAAACCTAAGCTAAATGCCCGGTTAATTAATAATCGAGGTATTTAAGCTAGATCCAACTAAATCAGATCTGACCCGGTAAGGCCTAATGAGATCAGGTCTGGCCCTGTAAGGCCCAATGAGATCAGATCTGGCCTAAAAGGCCCAATGAAATCAGATTTGGCCCAAAGGCCCAAAATTCCTAATTTGGCCCGAAGGCCCAAAATTGCCAATTTGGCCCGAAGGCCCAAAACTCCCCATTTGGCCCAAAGGCCCAAAATTCCAATCAGGCCCTAAAGGCCCAAAATTCACCATCAGGCCCTAAAGGCCCGAAATTCACCATTTGGCCCATAAGGCCCAAAATCACAATCAGGCCCTAAAGGCCCAAAATCACAATCAGGCCCTAAAGGCCCAAAATCACAATTTGGCCCTAAAGGCCCAAAATCACAATTTAGGCACCAAGTGCCCAAAAAAATACAATTTAGGCACTAAGTGCTCGAAAAATACAATTTGGCCCATAAGGCCCACAAACCTGACTTTGGCCCATGAGGCCCAAAGAAATCAATTTTGGCAACAAGAAGCCCAAAAATCTCTCTTTTGGCAATAAAAAGCCCAAAACCAATTTGGCCCATAAGGCCCAAGAATCCAAGCCCTTTTAAACAGGCAAGCTCGAACTACGTTGACTTTGATCCCTTATTCAAATAAAGGGTACGTAGGCATGTTTGGGATTAAATATCAAATAGCAAGTCCAAAAGCATTCAAAATCAGAATTGCTAAAACCATCTCACATTTATCCTGCATCTGATATACATTTAAAAATGGGTTAGTTAATTTGCATGACATGGTCTCGGGATCCAACTTTGGTTCAAATACTAAGCTTTGATCTATTTGGGCTAATTAATCTAATTAAATTAGGTTAATTAATTAAAATATGAGTCATAGAATTTTTCCTAGTTTATCCTAAAATAATTAAATCAGGTGGCGACTCACATATATGTGCATTCATTCCTAGTCATAGGCATTTAAATAATCCATTTTATTTATTTTCCTGTGCCTGCTGGTGGGGTTCACACCATCATAGTCAAAGTAATTCAGATGCAGCATCAGCAAAAGCATGATAATCAGATTCTTTACTAGAATGGGCAATAATAATTTGCTTTTTATTATACCAAGAGATCAGAGAATCACCTAAGAAGAAACAATAACCAATGGTAGAGCGACAATCCACATTAGAGTAGTCAGATAAGACTAGGGAGGAGGTAGCAAAAAAGCGAAAACCATTGAAAAGAGTTCCTTTGATATAATGAAAGGATTCAAAGTACTATAAAGATATTGGTTGAGCAAGGAGTAGACATAAAATAGATGACCATATGAACAACATATGAAATATTAAGTCGAGTGACAATGAGATAAACAAGACTCCTTACAAGTTGTCGATATAAAGTAGGATCATCAAGAGGTGTGCCATCGTGTGGTGTAAGTATGCAATTAAGTTCCATCGGAGATAAAGCGGTTTCGCTCTCGGTGAAAGTAAATCGAATGCATACTTGGCTTGAAAGAGATAATAGTCATCATGATGTTGTGAAACCTCAAGTCCCAAAAATAGCTGAGAGAACCTAAGTCTTACATTTCAAAATGTTGGTTGAGATAATGTTGTAACTCTAAAATATCAAATGAGTAATCTCCTATTAATATCATATCATCAACGTAAAGCAACAGAAGAACAATATCACTGTCAGTTTAGTTTGATGAGAGAATAAGGCAGAATCATATGGACTAAAGATAAAACCAAATTGAGTAAGAGTAGAACTACATTTTGCAAACTAGGTCCCCAACGAGCTTGTTTTAACGATATAAGGATCGCTAAAGTTTGCTAACCTTGTGAGGTGAATGATAACCAGGAGGAGGAAGCATATAAATCTCTTTTGTTAAATCACCATGTAGAAATTCATTTTTGACATCCATCTTGAAAAATTTCCATTTGTGAACTGCAGCAATGGCTAAAAGACTACGAACATATGTGAATTGAGCAACTAGAGCACAAGTTTCTTCATAGTCAATATCATATTCTTGAGTGTACCCTTTCGCTACTAACCAAGCTTTGTAGTGTTCAATAGTTCCATCAAAATGGGTCTTTATTTTATAAATCCATTTGCAACAAAGATCAACTAAATCCCAAGTATGAGTTTTCTCTAAAGCTTGAAGTTATTCAGTCATAGCTTGCTGCCAAAGACGGTCAATACTTGCCTCTCAAGAAGAACCAGGATCATTAACAATAGAAATCAGAAAGATAATGATGAGTTGCTCTTACCCGAATGGAACGATTAAGAATGGTGTCAAGAGGAGATGTAGGTTCAGGTACATGATCAACAACTGGTGTAGGTTCAATAGGAGCATGAAATTGAACATGTCAAAATCAGTTGAATCAAGAGGTGGAAATAACTCATTGGGAGAGTCAATGAAAAATAGAGAATCAACATTGACAGAGTGATGAAATTTGGAAATAGAAGAGAACATAATGTTTTCCCAAAAGTTAATATGACGAGAAATGCATAATTTATTGGAAATAGGATCCTAACAACGATACCATTTATGTTAGTACTGTAACCAAGAAAGCAACATAGATGAGAATGAGATTCTAATTTGGTATGTTCATGAGGTTGTAAAAGAATGAATGAAGTACATCCAAAAGGTTTAAGGAGAGAATAGTCAGGACATTGTCTCAACAACTTTTCAAAAGGAGATAAATTATGAACAACTAATGTAGGAAGATGGTTAATAATATAAACAACATAAAGAGCTGCTTCTCCCCAAAATGTTTTTAGACATGAGGCAGAGAGAAAAAGAGCACATACAAAATCTAGAATGTGGTGATGCATACGTTCAACTCACTCATTCTATGGAGAGATTTGAGGACAAGAACGTTGAACAATAGTGCCTTATTGTTCGGAGAATTTTAATGGTGCAAGAGAACTGAGTTTTAACCATAGTTGCAACAGTGATGTAAATTTGAGATAACTCAAATCGATGTTTTAGAAAATATGTCCAAGTAAATCGAAAGTAATCATCGATAAATAGCATAAAATAACAAAAACCATTTATTAAAGAAATGGGGGAAGGACTCTAAATGTCAGAATGAATTAAGCCAAAAGGAGTGTCTAAAGTATTATTATTATGAGAAAAATGCAATGCAGGTTGTTTGCAAGCTAAGAATTTAAACAACTAAAAGACTCAAACTTAGTAGATCCTAATTGTAACATGCCACAACTTTCATGACATGTCTCCCACAGAATGACCAATGATTCCCCACATTCTCTACAGGAAATCACTAATCACCCTATAAGGGATAGTTTGGATCGTCGCCCTTAAACCCTATGAAAATTTTTCGCATTTCTTTTTCCCCACTAATAATTTCATCAAAATCAAAAAAAGAAAAAAATACCCATCATATCATTTAGATAAAAGTCTTTTCATAAATCATCACAACCCTTATCATAAAACCAAAATCAGAGTTTTCATAAATACATACACACAGCGGAAATCATAAAGTTATTACGTTACTGCCTCTTCATCCACTAGTGATAGTTACAAAATAACTAAGTATTACAATT
>CAOGCB010343276.1:0-11233 GCA_948266635.1 Cnidoscolus chayamansa
CCAAACGGGATAGAGGGATTCTTACCCTTGATACCCTAGTCAAGGGAGTTCGCATTTCCTTAACTCCTTCCACCCTTGCGGAAATCCTTCACACAAATCCTGATATCTCTACCGACTCACACCCATCCAAGACTGCCTGTCTCACCAAGGCCAAGGACACCCTATTTTTGCCAAATGTCCCTAGGCCACGCCAACCTACCCACAACATTCTCACTCTGGACGCCAAAGTTCTCCATACCCTCCTTGTCAGATGCATTGTTCCCAGAACGAACTCTCGTGACTTGGTTACTGATCAAGTTCTCGAATTGATCTATCTTCTTCTCAATAATTTTGCCCTTGATCTGCCCAACATCATTCTTACTCATATGCACCGTACCCTCACCTCTTCCCGACCAAATCCCCTCCCATATGCTAATTTACTTCCTCTCATCTTTTCATACTTCCACATCCCTGTTACCGATGAGGAAATCGAGAGGACTCCCAGCGCTCACATTGGCCAAGACACCTTCAATCGTCTTGGCATCTTTCAAATAGCTGAGGGAGTCTGGAAACTCCGAGCCGATTTGACTGAAGAAGAACTGGGAAATCTGCCTTCTGCCCACGGTAAAAATCTTCTCCAGTCCTCCACTGCCTCTACTCCTATATCTTCTTCTCACCTGGATGCTCTGGAGTTCTCTATCAACTGTCTGAAACAGGACATCAATGACCTACGATCAGACATGTCTGATAAACTAGACTCCATTCATGAGCTCATTGCAATGGTTAATGCAAAAATCAACCAGATGTTCTATCTGAATGCATTAACCTTTACTGCAACTGGTAGTATCATGCCGCTTCATCAAGATGATGCCGATCACTCTCGTGAGAAAGCCGCCAATGTTCTGTTCAATCGTGAACAAAGTGTGCGAAACAGGCTTATTCTTCGACACACTCATGATGAGCAGACAATTCTTACTGTCGAAGAATACTCTGTAGTCAAAAAATACCGCGATGATCAAAAGCATCAGGTCGCGATGATGAAGGACAAAATCTTTGCTGATGCCCAGCAGCGTTGGCGACAGAAGGCCAAAGATGATGTTCGTTATCAACAAGGCCAGGGCTCCAAACTCTTGTAGTCCAACTTCAAGCCCTTGACATCCGTCTTTTTTATTAGTTTTCACTTGTTTTACTTTATGTTTACTATTTTGATCCAACATTTCCCACCTGCTCTTGATGAAAGACAAAGGGGGAGAAAATCTATGTATATAACATTTTTGTTAATGATCAGATTGCCTATGCTAATTGTTGTGAATACACTTATAAGAGTTGTTGGATTGAGATATTCATTTTGTCTTCCATCAAGGGGGAGATTGATGACTCTAACAAATTTAAGTTAATGAATTGTCTAGGATGATGCAAAACAAAATGAATATATTCCTATATCTATATTTGTCTAAAAAGGTATCTTATTATTACACATATTTGAATCTCTAAAGATTTTGCTATGCTGGGAAATGCAAATCTGCAAATCAATGCAAGATATGCAAGATTTTCTAATGAAAGATTTTTTGTACCAAATTTGATATATGCAAATCTGCAAATCAATGCAAGATTGTCTAATGACAGATTTTTTGTACCAAGTTGATATATGAAAATCTGCAAATCAATGCAAGATTTTTATTGACAGATTTTGTGACAAGTTGATCCGAGATTTTCAGCTTCTATTTTCAGACTTAAAAATATGGTTTAGAATTTAAGATTGCAGCATATAAACTCAAATCCAATTTCAAGCTAATCTTAAGGCAGAATTGGAGGTCACTCATACAGCAACAACAGAGCTAGAATTGGAACCTAAAACAAAACAGAATCTGCAGAAATCTGAAGCAGATTTGATGAGATATTCACACCAAAAGTTCAGCAGCTTTTTCGACTATAAAAGATGTTGCACATTAGTGGAAAAGGGAAGCAATTCAATTGAAGAAAACTGATCAAACTGAGTGAATCATCTAGAGCAAGTTACTGAGCTGTCATTCGAGCAAATCAATAGAAGGGCAAAGTGTTGAGAAAATTGATCAATCAAAAGCAGAATACATCAAGCTTCATCAACACAAAAACTTCTCTCAAACTCTTAGCTTCGTTATATTTTATTTGAGAGTTCTTGTTATACTAACTTTAAATTGTTTCTCTTAAAGTTGAGTAGAATTATACTAAGAGTATGCGATATACTCAAACGTATAAGTGTGAGGCATAATCAATTTTATTACCGGGATCTGAGTTGGCTAGATAGTAGCAGGGTTAGCTACGGGTTAGAAGAGAGGGTTACTTCTTCTATATTGTATTCTAGGACTCTAAGGGAGGTGAATAAAATTGATTGAAATCCTAAGAGTTGGACGACCCCTAGGCGGAGACGTAGGCTTATTAGAAGCTGAACTTCGTAAATATATCGTGTGTTTTGTCTACTTTTATTTTCCACACAAACTGTTTCTCATTCATTGTTAAAACTAATATGTTAGTTCATTTCAAGGCCTTGAAACTTGCTTTCAAGACCTTGAAACACGTTTCAAACAGTTTTCAGTAGTTTTTAGAATATAACACATTTTCACGTTTCAAGGCCTTGAACCTTGTTCTAAGGGCTTGAACTATTTTTCAAAAACTTAAAAATTAACAGGCATACTCTATTCACCCCCCCCCCCCTCTAGAGTATATTTTATCCTATTATATTCTTCAATCTTAATTTTCTACTATGTTGAGAATATATCGTTCATAATAATATTGTGTTTGAGAGCTGAAATTGAGAACATTTATTCTAACATAAAGATTGATGAATATTTGTGCTATTCAAGTTGATATTTAGGTATGCATCTCTCAATTAGGACTATGGTGTCTTTGTTCATGATAAAATCCCCCAACTCCTTTTGAATGGTGACAAAAAGGGGGAGAAGGATCATGAAAAATTTGATGATTATGATGTTTATGCTGATGATTAATATTTTCAAAATATTGAATGAAATGAAATTAGCTTGTTTGGTAATTTGAACATTGGCTTATTACTCGTATGTACTTAAGTTTATTTGAAAACTGTGATCTATTGAAAAGCCATACTTGTGTTCATATGTCTGTGATGAAAAATGAATCTAGCTAATAATTAGAAAGGATACATGAAATTAGCTAAGGAACGGGATAAAGACAGGATATGTGTTTCAAGGGGAGCTGAATCACACTGCACGAACTCAGGGGGAGTATTCTTTAAAAAAAATTTGTCTTCTATATGAAAATGCATATGATGTTTATGTTACAGATTTTTCATGAGATCATTAAGTTTTGTCATCATCAAAAAGGGGGAGATTGTTGACCCCATAAGGAGAAAACTGATTTTGATGATTACAAAACTGAATGAACCAAGCTAACTCAAGTATTTCAGAATGTATAAATAGTAAGAACTAAATAAGAAGATAAATGGATGACATGAAAATCAAGGCAAGAAGAAATGAAGACAAGTCAAGTTAGGCAAAAAACTTGTAAGAGAAGTGAGCTTTTGATTTGCCAAAGAAACTATCTCATTCATAAAAGGTTTTACAAAGCAAATTTTCAGAACATATTTTTGAAATCAAGAAAGATTTGTTTTGAAGTAAGCTAAACTAATTTTAGAACTACATTTTTCTGAATATACAGTTAAAAATGAAATTAGCCAACCCGTTCTTAAAATTAGCTTACTATTTTTGAAATTAGCTAAACTACTTTCAGAATCAAAATAATTTTAGCTAAGCTAATTTTGAACATAGCCTGAACAGAATCCTGACAGAAGTACAGTCTGTGCAGACTGTAGAGTCGTTTGCAGGATTCCAACGGCTAGAAAACTAGTCGTTGGTGACCTTCTGGTCCATAAATCTTCAAAGCTCTTTTTCACCTATAAATACTTGCATTTACTCTAATTTTTTGTTAATAAAAGTGAGATTTTATTGAGAAATATTTTGAGCATAGGTTTTAGCATTTTTCATTAACTTTCATTCAAGAGCTTCATTGGCAAATCTTCTCTCTCTACCCATAGCTTTCAGTTGTAATTTATTGCAAAGAGAGTTATTCATCTTTTATCATAATTTTAATCAAGAAATTTGTCTAAGTGAGGGTACATCACTTGGAAGATGTTATTAAGCACCTTGTAAGCTTAAAGAAGTTTGAAAGGTAATCAAACTTGTAAGAGATTTTCTAAGCATCTGTGAAGCTTGGAAGAGTTGTAAAAAAGTTTCATCTCTTACTTGGAAATAGAGATTAATAGTGAGTGGAGATCTCAAGGAGAAGCTTGAGAAGAGTGGACGTAGGCCGGATTTAGCTGAACCACTATAAATTCTTGTGTTTGAATTCTCTTTACCTTACTCTCCTTTGATTGATTGCTTATTAATATCTCTTGAATTATCTAAATAATATATAGTGAAATTTGATTGATTATTTTCTAGAATTTACTGAAATAGATTTTAAAATTAGCAAACCTGAGAACCTAGCTAATTTTAACGTAAACAATCACGTGAACAGTAACTTTGCATACAGGCAAAATTTTAGCAAAGCTAATTTTAGCTTGAATAGTAGTGTGAACAGTAACGTGAACAGTAACTTTTCACAGGCCAAAAATTACCTAACTAGTTTTGTATTATGCAAACTTAAGATAATCAACTTCTTACACATTGATCTGATTAGATAGCACTTTAGAAGTATTCAGCCACAATTTTTCATGAGAGTTTAGAGCAAGAACTTGAAAATTTGATTGAATTGAAAAAGTGATCAATTCACCCCCTCTTGGTCATTTGTACTTGGGACAATACCTTCCTCCATCTCCGAAAAGACCAAGCCACCAGTCTCCTCCAAGGCCATTGCACCAGTGAGAAGAAGTGCCAAATATGGCCTCAAAACAGTGACAGTCAAACTTGGAGCAACTGGAAGTGCTGCAAAACCATTTGATATCTGACCACTTGATAATCCTTTGTTTTTCTTTACATTATTGAACTTTTAATTATTTGTTTTTAGGTACTTGTCTTCTGCCCCTTTTCCTTTTTTTATTGATGATAAAAAGGGGAAAAAGAAAAAAAGAAAATGATATTTAGGAGAAATATTAAACACTTAGGAATTATATGGAATATTAAATGAAGTGAATTTTTGAACTGTAGTTTGAATTTGTTGTTGTTGTTTCATTTTTATGCCCTGAATATGCCATTGTTAACTTGTGAATTGTTGGTGAGCAACTGTAACTTGCTCATCCTTTTCTATTTTGATTCATGATGACATATGAACTAATCAAAAACACAAGTGAACAGAGATTCGTGTTTCAGGGGAGCTAAAAATTCTCCAGCATAAACTCAGGGGGAGTATTTCTTTAAAAGAGTACATTATCTTTTTATTTAATCATGTAAATACTTATATGATAATACTATATTTCTCTTTGTGAGCATTAAGTTTTGTCATCATCAAAAAGGAGGAGATTGTTGACCCTATAAGGAGAAAACCTATGTTGATGATAATAAAACTTAATGATATATGCTAATGACTTCCCAATAATTTCATATCAAATAGAGAAAGCAAGTTAAAAGAAAGAAGAAGCAGAAAAAGAACATGTCATGAAGAACAAGGAAATATCATGAAGACAAAATGAAGATATAAGAGTCTAGGATAGTGAAGTGAAGATCTTACGAGAAAGCTTGAGAAGAGTGAACGTAAGTCGTTTTGCCGAACTACTATAAATTCAATGTTTGAATTTTCCTTTCTCTAATCTCTTGTATTTGATTATATATGAATGTGTTTTGAGATTATTGAATGATAAACATTGGTATTTATTTGATTATATTGAGAATTCATTAAATTAGATATCAAAATTAGCAAGGTTGAGCACTTAGCTAATTTTAGCCTGAACAGTAGCGTGAACAGTAACTTTTTCACATGCTAAAAATTAGCTAGCTAATTTTGTCTTCTACAATCTTGAGATAATCCACCTTTTACATATTGTTCTGATTTGATAATATCCTAGAAGTATTTAGCCATAATTTTTCACAAGAGCTTATAGTAAAAATTCGAAAAATTGATTAAATTGAAAAAAGACAAAATGTTTATAATCTTGGATCTGAAGCTTCTTCTTTTTATCCTTATATTAATTCTTCTTCTAGTAGATCATCCACATCATATCAGTAATAAAATATTGTCTTGCAACAACGTGTAAATGATTTAGAGAGGTAGATTGATTGCTTACAATCAGAAATGGAAAATATAAGAACCACTATAATAAATGAGAATATAATATTACTGAGAGGTCTACCAATTTTTCCTTCATCCCTTCCACATGATTGACTTGTTTATTGTATATATATTTAATTTATGTATTAGAAAACTATTATATGTTTCTTTATATATTAAATATTGTTCTTATATGTAAATATCTGCTTATATTATTATGAGAATTAAAAATTTCTATTAAATGATTATTAGTTTTTTTTTATTATTTAATTTATAGAAATTATAAAATTAAATTTAAAATTAATTCTATATTTAACAATATAAAATTTAATTACCAAAATAAATTATTGGTAATTAGTCAATAATTTACCGACTACTTACATTTAGTTGGTAAATTGCCGACTACTTACATTTAGTCGGTAAATTGCCGACTACTTACATTTAGTCGGTAAATTGCCGACTACTTAGATTTAGTCAGTAAATTATCAACTAAATAAATGTAGTCGGTATTTAGTTCATAAACTAATAACTAAAAATATTTAGTCGATAATTTTACCTACAAAAAAATTACTAATCAAATTAGTGATGGTCAGTAAACGATTGTATCTTTATTTATCGACTAGAAGAAGAATTAATATAAGGATAAAAAGAATAAGCTTCAGATCCAAGATTATAAATATTTTATCTTTTTTCAACTCCAACAACATCTAGATAGTTGATTTCCATCGATACTATATGGCGTTTATTGTGAGAGCTCATCTCTTCTTACAACAATGGACTCCTAAATATAAAAGAAAAAAAAGAAATTTATTTATTTATTTTCAACTATTTCTTGATATTTAAATAATAAAATTAATTTCAATTTGAAAACATAAAAGAATACTATACATATATATGTTTGGACTTTTTATCTACAAAAGTTTTCTGGTCATGATTACGAGTGTGAGTATAAATAAATAACTCAGTCGGTATTAGCATATGACCAATTTTTTTCTCCTTAATATTTAATCAATAATTAAAAATAAATTAACTACAAATTTATTAATATATTATAAAGCTAAATAAAAAAAAGACAGAGTTTTCCTTGTATTTTGGATATTTCTTCTATTAAAAATAACAAAAACTCATAAATTCACACAATTATGTAGATTTTATCAACAATATTATATCTCATCAAAATGCATCATAATTCTACTAAAAACCTAAAAATTTTATAAAATATAATTAATAATTGATAGACATAGCTTCTCTTATATTTTATATATTCTCCCTATAAAAAATCAATAAATACCTACAAATTCAAATAATTATATAAATTTTCTCAAGAAAGTTATTATTTTCATATAGAAAATACTTAAAATTTTATTGGATTATTCAATGTATGTTATTGATCTACTTGTATGGGTGGATGGCCTAGGAGTATCTGTAGCACTACGATGATTCTTAGAATATTGCTTTGACCATCGATTGACTTTCAGGTCATTCCAAATTTCTCCCATAGTCTCCAAGCATCATCACTTACGAATGATGGTTTTTATCTTGTATTCTTTAAATCTATACAATGTCTTAATGTATTGCGACTTTTTATTTCCATGCACTTTTAATCTCAACTATTGCAATCCCAAAAATATTTTTTTCTGCGTTTAGAAATTTAGTCACATTATTAGTAAATAGTAAAAAAATTCATATTTTACCTTAAATTCTTCCCAATAAAATTGTTTTGTTTCTTGTGAGACTGACTTACAATTAACACTACTTATTTCCATTTGCTCTTTAAAGATATTGGTGATCACTTGAGAACATGAAGATTCAACCAACAACCTAAACAATTATATATATGTGTGTGTGTGTGGTATAATTATTTATCAACTAATATTAGTGTAGTAATTAAACTTACCGATTTTTTTCAATAAGTTCCAGACGTTTTCGCCCTAAAGAATTAATCTCCAATGATAAGGAAGGACGAGATTCATGTGAACTAATATGGGCAACCTTCGGGACATTGGTTTCATTATTAAATTGCATTGAATGGTGTGACTTTGACTTAGGAGGATCACCTCCTTAGGATGTCAATGGTATTCCTATATAAATATTACGAGAATCATCTAGATTGTGCCTACTTATCATATCTCTATAAAGTATAAAATTAATTAGAAATGATTAATTTGATGACTACATATCTCAATTGCGTATTCAAAAAATTTTTAAAAATAACGCAACTTCAATTTATATATAATTAAAATAAAAACATTAATATTTTTAATAAACATATATTACTTGATGATGAACTTAGATCTAATCATTTTCACTATCACTGTCACTATTATATTCTTGAAGTTCATCTTCATCACCTTTTTGGCTTTCTGTTAATGAACTTAAATCTAACTTAGTTGATAGTTACTCTTCTACAAAAGTTGTTATCTCTAGAGGTTCACCATTTAAATTGTTTAATGATCTAATAGGTTCATTTTGTATATCTAAATCAATTTGAAGCACTTCTACTACTTGATCTTGAAATGGTTGTTCTAATATGTTGGTAGTTGCTTTCACTAAAGGTGTGTTGATTAGAGCCCTAGGTTTCACTTTGCACACTGCATACCAATTTGTCTTGTCTCATCTCAATCTAGGATAAGAAATATACACCACTTTTTCAGCTTGAAAAGCAAGTACGAACAATATTTATTTAGTCTTTGTCGATTATTAATGTCCACAAAGTTATATTGTTTATTAACTTTAAAAACACCAATACCTAGAGTTAGATAAAACCATTCACACTTGAAGAGAACACTCATTTTTTTGGTAATTCATGGTACTCAAGTTCAACTACTTTAGTCAATAGTCCATAATAGTCGTTGGCACTACTATTGTATATTGAACCTCTAATTCAAACTCCATTATTCATTGTGGATTTATTTGCACCATGAATGCTAGTGTGAAATCTATAACCATTTATTAAACAAATCATATACGATTTCGTACTTCTCAATAGTCCTTTTGCCAAAGCCTTAATGAATTTGTTGTTAGTGGTTGAACGCCTTAGCTAATGATTTGTAACAATTTTATAACAATAAGTTATGATTTGCAAAATATGTAAATCATACTTACATAAGATTTATACCAATATGCAAATAAGTTTTTTAATGCTTCATTAATTTTTGCATTACTAAGAATTTTTTATGTTTGTCAAATCTCATTAAGGAACAAACTACATAAAAAATTAATTTTAAGTATTTTAGAAAAACAAGTCACATGACAATATGGAAGAAAAATTGGAGTATTAAAAAAACTTAATGTATATGTCAATTTCTGAGCAATTCAGTAAGACATGTGTGAACTATATTATACTCATCTTCAGATAAGGCTCTCTTTTTTCCTCTACTATACAATCAACCATTATTCTTGAAGATCGATAAATTCTCTTCCATTTCAGCTTCATTTCCTTCATCATCATTATGAGGTATTTGTCGATCTCGTGTTATTATATGCGGCTTAAAAAAATGTGCACAAAAATTGGATGCTTCCTCAACTAAGTATGCGTTGCAAATAGAGCCTTCTACTTTTGCATTACCCTTCACATTTCATTTCAAGTGTCACAAAAATCTGATAAATATTAAACACAATTAGCTACTCCTACGATAGAAGTATGAAACATTTGTCAATCTTAAAGAAAAATATATTCATAATTGATACATTATTACCTCTCAAAATGATACATCTACTAATATTATACTGGACTTATAACTTTTACTTCATATGACAAATGAATAGGAAAATGTTCCATTGAGTAAAAAAAATGCAGGAGGGAAAGTGCGTTCTAATTTGCAAATGCTTAGAGCGTCACGATCAGGTTCCAATATAACTATAGAGAGGGACATTGCATTGTAGGTTCCAATATAACTATAGAGAGGGACATTGCATTGTAGTTAAGAACATCCTTAAGTACTTGAGAATAACTAAGGATATATTCTTAATAGATGGAGACAATGATTTACAGGTGAGCGGGTACATTGATGCCATCTTTTAGTCTAACAAGGACGATTACAAGTACTAAGCAGGCTATTTGTTCATCGTGGGTGATGGAGCAATAAATTGGAAGAGTTTCAAGCAAGAAACTACTGCAAACTCTACAGCAAAGCTAAGTAGATTGCAGCTTCCAAGGCAGTTAAGGAAACAATTTTGATCAAGAAGTTCATAATTGAACTTGGAGTGGTCCCTAGCATTGTTGATCCAATACCCATATATTGTGATAACAATGGAGCCATTGCGCTAGCAAAGGAACCACAGTCTCATCAGTGATCCAAACATCTATTGAGGTGATACCATCTCATTCAAGAGATCATTGAGAGAAAAGATGTGAAAATAAAAAGAGTCCCTACAAAGCATAATGTGGCAAACCCTCTCACTAAAGCATTTCTCCTTAATAGGTTCGATTACTATGTACAAGTCTAGGACTTAAGTACAAGGGTGATTGGCTTCAATGTAAGTGAAAAATTATTAGATATGTGCCCTTAAACCGATATGTAATAGAGTTTATTTTGTGAACATTGATTAATTAATAATAAATTATTATAATTCTTTATTATTGGTGCATTTGTTTAAGTACATTTATTTTTATAATATCTTAAACCAGTAATAAAGTCATTGACATTTCATGACACATTATAGAAAAAAGCATGAAAAGTTTATGATGTGAGATTCTTATTACACACAAGTGGGTCGATGCCAAAACTATTCCTAGTCATTTGATGAGGTGGGACATCATCGATACAGATAGACTGTCGCATTTATACTACTTCACTAGGTCAAGTTGTGGTTCTCATAATTGTGAGCATGAGAATATTTATAGTTAACATATAGACGCATATTTTAAAAACAAGTATATCGGAGACCGAGAATGAGATAGTTTTGAGGTAGATTTATTAAAACAATTAGTTTAGGAAATAATTTTGTTTAAACTTTTTTATTTATATTATAACATAAATGTTTATTCATTAAATTATTAAATTTGAAATATATGAAATTATTAAATTCTAAAAAT
>CAOGCB010343299.1:0-17746 GCA_948266635.1 Cnidoscolus chayamansa
ACAACAGTCCTATAAAATTTACCTTTCACCTTCAATGGTATTTTCTTGTCGCATAAGACTCCTGATGCTCCCTTCCACTTCATCCACCCTACTTGTATTCTGTGGTCCACATCTTCGTCTATACGACCTTCATTTTGAAACACAGAGCCCAAATATTTTAACTGTTTGGCTCTTGGAACCAGAACTCCATCCAAACGAACCTCTTGTTCTTTCTTTTTCTTTAAACTGAACTCACAGTGCATATATTCTGTTTTACTCCTACTTAACTTAAAACCCTTGTCCTCAAGAGTTTTCCTCCACACTTCTAGCTTACGATTAACTCCCTCACTGGTTTCATCTATTAACACAATGTCATTTGCAAATAACATAACTTTGTTGTGTATAAAAAAGAAAAAAAAAAATTCCTTGAACATATATAGTTCAGATTTTATCTTAATGGATCACCTGTTATCTTCATCAAAATAATTTAATATTCTGATAATACCTGGATTTTATCACAGGCGACCTGGAGGTGATCGAATTTATGGAGTCTTTGACAATCAGCTCCCTGCTGCTTTGAGGAAGCTTCCATTTGATCGACATCTTTCTCTGCAGAATGTGAGGAGAGTAGTTTCAGAGGCAGATGGTTATCAGCCACATCTGATAGCCCCAGAGCAAGGTTACAGGCGCCTCATTGAGGGAGCACTGAATTACTTTAGAGGTCCAGCTGAAGCTTCTGTAGATGCTGTAAGTGGTCCAATTTTTCTGTGTTTACCTACAACTATGTTCATCTCAAATTGTTTTATTAGATCTTCTAGGCGATGTTAATATCTAGATGGAAAGTTTCACCTGATCAGTTCACTTGTATAACACACTGCAATCCAGGTCCATTTTGTCTTAAAAGAGCTTGTGAGAAAATCAATAGGAGAAACACAGGTGAAGTATGGGCTTCATCCTTTTTATTTTGTCTTTTATTTGTTGATACAGTGGATTTTAGGGTGGAGGTTTACGAAGGAGAGGTCTAATCATTAGATGTGATGACAAAACAGGAATTGAAGCGTTTTCCTACTCTGCAAGCTGAAATAGCTGCTGCATCAAATGAGGCCTTAGAGAGGTTCCGTGAGGATAGTAAGAAGACGGTTATTAGATTAGTGGACATGGAATCTTCATATCTGACAGTGGAGTTCTTTCGAAGGCTTCCCCAGGAACTGGAGAAAGGTGGAAATCCAGCAGGAAATCAAGCTTCCTCAACTGTGGACCGATATACAGAGGGACACTTCAGGAGGATTGGGTCAAATGTTTCCTCTTATATTAACATGGTGTCGGAAACACTCAAGAACACAATTCCTAAGGCTGTGGTTTATTGCCAAGTTAGGGAGGCCAAACAATCATTGTTAAATCACTTTTACACACAAATAGGGAGGAAAGAGGTATGCTTCCTGGGTTTTCTCAATGCTCTCATTGTTAATGGATCTAGATATTATTACCGTTTGCCTTATATCACTTTCTTTTTTTCCCGTGATATTCCAGGCTCAGCAGCTTTCACAATTGTTGGATGAAGACCCAGCATTGATGGAAAGGAGACAACAGTGTGTGAAAAGGCTTGAATTATACAAGTCCGCAAGGGACGAGATTGATTCTGTTTCATGGGCTCGCTAATGTATTGTTTATGGAATATAGTAAAAATTGCTATGTAGACTCTTTTGACTTGTGATATCATTTTTCGTTATTGTTTATTGCCTTATTTGGTGTTTGATTCCTTGGGATGTGGGCTGGATGCTGGAGCGAGCTCATTATATGTATGATTTTACCCCTGGAATCTCGTAGGATTCCCATGTATTATAATGATATAATATAATATGCAATATAATATGTTGAATTGGTGGAACATTTTCATCGCAATTTTTTAATTCCATTCATCTCTAATTTCTCTGGAAATGTGGGAATTAACAATGCAATCGAAGTGTCGAGCTCTTTGAGCATGTAAATTTGATTTCTTTTTCAGTAGCGTCTGAATGTTCTTTTTCCTCGAGGAAAGGATTTTGACTAGAAGAGAGAGGATCTCTTCTTTTCCAGTTTTAAAAAGAAAGTTCGGCATTATTCCTTTCCAATTGTTCTTGAAAACTTAACAACAATAATAAAGCCTTATTCTCAAACAAGTTGGGGTTATTTTTAAAAACTCAATAATAAAAAAAATAAAATTTAAAAACTTAACGTTGGTTTTATTTTTGAAAACTTAATAATAAAAAAAATAAAACGACGAATTTTAATGTCAAACTACTCGATGCATTTTACAAAAAGAAATACTGTCTGAGGGCTTTGCTGGGATAAACTGGAAAGTCAAGTTTTTCAGTGCTTCAAAGCATACTCTTTTTCTAGCTTTAAGGCCACTCGCATTAGAAGGACTACTAAATAAAGGACTACTAAATAATTCTCTCCTCCACATCAGATTTTGTGGGCCCAGTACACAACTCCTCCACTTACTCTTCTTTTCCTCTTACATCAAAAGGACTACTAAAATACTATTCAGTATGAGATCCATATAATTATTTTATTATTAAATATTTACATAAAAATTTTTATACATAAAAATATATTTATATATAAAAATTTTAATTTTTATTTATTTGAAAAATATATTTTAATTATTTCATTAATGATAAATAATTACTTTATGTTATTAATGTTATTTTTTTTAATTCATTATACAACGTATTTTAATTTTATATAAACATTAAATTATCATAAATTCAAAATTTATAATTAATCAAAAATTTTTCATTTAATAAATTAAAAAAATTAAAAAATATTTTTTTTAAATTTTATATATTTTTAATAATTAAATTTAAAAAAACACATAAATTAAATTTATATTTTATAATAATATAAAAATATATTTAAAATTATTTTCTTAAATTAATTAAAAAATTAAAAAAAAAAGAAAAAACCAAAACCCAGCAACACAGCTGGCCACCTAAGAGTGGCCAGGGGATCTTCTTCTCCGCGAAGGAGAAGTTCTCCCTGCCACTCTTGAAAATCGAGCAAGGAGGACTTCTCCTCCGCCAACTTCTCCATCCAATGCGAGGAGTTCTCCAGGAGGACTCTTTCTCCTCCATGCTACTTCTCCTTGCGATGCAGGTGCCCTTAAGGACATGTTGCCTTAAGAGAAGTTAACACTTGGACAAAGAGAGGAAAGGATGGAGTAAAAGGAAAAGGGAGAAGTGGTCAGCAAATTCATCTCCTCCCACTTAAAACCCATTTCTCTCAACTTGACCAGCGACTCTTCTCCTTCTCCACTGAAACACCTCTCCATTTCTTCTCCATTTTCAAGCACCAAGTGAGCAGATATTGAGTGAAAGAAAAAGCAACTCAAGGAAAGAAGAAGAATAAAAGGAAGCAAAGAAAACCTAAGCAAAGGTAGGCAGTCGTTCATCTAGAAACCAAACCTCTTCTAGATCTTATTTCTAAGAACCAACTATAGTTTAAGCTGGAAATTGAAAGAGAAAGATAGTAACTTAGCAAGGAAGATTCAAGCTTCATTTGAGCTACGTTGTGGATAGCAACTTGCCAAAGAAATCGGGACTTTAGGGACCAAAGAAATGAGGGAAAGGAAGGAAGTTCCAGTAGCTTATTTCAAAGGTTAGGTGATGTATTTTTATTTGATAAATTGGTGTGTTTGTAAGTCAAAATGACTTAAATTTTAGGGTGTTGAATGTGGCTACAATAGGTTGTGAATTTCAGCCTTATTGATGTTGGTGTGTCGTGTATAAATGACTGGAAATGAGGGACCTAATTTGCTTGGAAAAAGAACTTAAACAAAGCTAAATCTACATGGACCGAATGTAACATCAAGAGGAACAAATGGACAGCAGGTGTTCATGTAAATATGAGTTGCATGAGAAATGTGAATTGCACATTATAGACCATTTTGGACAATAGGAAGGACTTGATTTGCTTGGCAAAGTGGCTTAGACTAAACCAAATGGTAATGGACCGTAGGTGACCATAAAGGAAGCAATTTGGACTTGGGTTGCATAAGAAATGGGAATCAAAGGTTGTGAACAATTTGGACCGTAAGTTTAATAAATATATCATATGAAACCTTAATTTGTACATAAAATGGACCTAAATTGAACAATGGGATATTGATGCTAATGGACCAAATGGGAAGTGAATTCACATTAAGAAATTTTGCAAGAAATAGACAAATATAACTAACAGAGCGGGTGAAGGCCCTGTGCAAAGTACTATTGCGCTCAAAATTATGAAGGCCCAAAAATATAAAAAAAAAAATTTTGAATAAAATATTTTTTTTTAATAAATATTATGAGAATGACACTTTTTAAATAGAAGTTTGATATTAGCTTAAATTTGTATTTGGATGTTATTTACAATTTAAATAAAGTAATGGATTTTTAGTGCTTTATTTTATAAAATTTTTTTAAAATACCTTATTATTAAAATTGTTATTTTACTATTAGGGGCCTAAATTTTAAGATAAGAACAGAACCTGTTAAATGTTTAATACGGCCCTGATAACTAACATATGTACCGTAAGAGGTAATATCATGAAATAATATTATGGACTGGAATTTGAAGTAAAGAATGAATTAATGTAAGCCTAAGCTTAAATGGAGAAAAACATTAAATGAATGGAAATGATAAAAAAAAATGGAATAATTAGATTGAATAATTGATAGACTTCGCATAAAAGAAACATGTAGAAATATAACTTGATTTAGGAAGGAAAAATAATAAAAGATAAATATAATTTATATTGAATAGTTAGTGAATAAAAGCATAATGAAGTGAAAGATAATAGTGTAGTAACGAATAAGAATTAGAAGTATGGTTTAAATAATAAGACAATGACCTTAAGACTTAGATATTGAATTATGATAATTTTAATGATGAAATAAATAATTGAAAAATTATATGATTTTATATTGTAAATAAAAAGTGGTAAATTAATTTTACAGCCCTAAGATTAATATAGTAGAATCAAAGTTAGTATATGGGTATGGCATGCCATAGATTAGTAGATCTATCTATTGTTTATTGGGGATATAGTGAGGTATCCTATGTAGAATAGTCCATTGTGCTTTCCACCTATTGATTGGCTATGATCCTATTGTACTGTTGGCTTCGGCCCTACTGATTGGCACACAGTGCCTTATTGATTGATTGTGTTTCGACCCCTATTGTTTCCCATGTCTAGTGTTCGTTTCTACATGAAAATGATTAAATTGTTAATAGTGTTTATTGGTAAAAATTATTAATTATCTAAGGTATTGCTATTGACTAGAGTATTATTGAATTGTTTATTATTATTGAAAGGATACTGAATGAAATGGTAACACTGAACTGATACTGAAATTATTGGTACTAAACTGTTACAAAATTTCTATTGATAACGAATTGATTATTGTTATTGAATTTATATGAAATTGAATATTAATATTAAATTGATACTAAAATATTTATGGGTAGACAAATAATTTGATACTACTGTTATTACAATTGTTTTTATTATTATAGTTTATACCCACTGAGCAAAAATGTTAAGCGTGTTGGTTGTTGCTACGAGCAAGTACCAAACCTCAAAAGTAGCAGATATAGTAAAATTTTCAGAAGTGTAGACGACATAGCTGGTCATTGCTGTAACTAATGATTTTATTTTTTTTTTGCATGTACAACTAGAAAATTTATAATGTAAAGAAAAGAAAAAAACTCTAACCCCAAAATTTTGGGTTTGATGAAAGATTAATATATTAAATATTTATTTTAGTTTTATGAATATTATTTTATTAATAACAATTGTTATTATTGTTTATAGATAGTACAACTTATCGAGACTTTCTGGGTCTTGGTAAGGGGTATTACAAATTATATTGATCGCATTTCAACATATTATTGTACATTTCACATTCAATATTAAGGTCCATTAAACATATAGTAGGATTGACTGCTAGACAAGGGATTTTCAGGTAGGTCCAAAACCCACCAAAGTAAGTTGGGTAAAAACACACCATTTGCAAGCAGGATAAAACTCACCAATAGCCAGTAGGATCAAAACCCACCAACCAATAAGTAGGGTAAAAACCCACCAATAGTACAGGTTGAAGCCAAAATATAAGGAGAAGACGCATTGGGCCTATCCACGTGGGGTACCTTATTGTAGCCCTAGAATGCATGCCATATCATTGTGCTAGCATCGAATCCCATAATATATATTACCAAAGTCATATTAACCAATCCAAATTCATAACATAAATCTTTTTACCAAAATTATTTTTTATAGCATATTCAATAATCATTCTATTAAGGTATTTAACATTTCTTGTTTATTATTTTTCACTGCTATATTAAGGCTGTCATAGTAACATCATTCATTTCATATTTTTAGTACTCATTTTTCACATGCCTATTTTGATGTTTCATTACCTATTAATTTCATGCAAGAATGTTACATAGTACAACTATACTAAACTCATCATTTACATTAACACTTCTTCATTCAGTAACCATACAATAACTACTACGTTTGTTATTATTAATGATGACTTAATTCATATCACTCCCATATCCTTACTAACCGAAACATCTTAAGCCAAATCATATTTTGCCCAAATCAATACTAACGTGGGACTTCTTATACCATCATTCAAATTTTATTTATGTTTATACCACAATCATGTCTTGACCGAACCATTACCAATAGTTATGTATTTAATAACCGAGACACTCATGTATATGTATCATTCATTCAATTCTTATGTTTTTAATATTACCTTTTAAACTCAATTATGTAAAGACGAAAGTCTTATTACTCTTTTAATTCTTAACCTAATTTAACAAGTTTCTTTTCGAACTCATTTAATCAATCTTCTTTATATTTATATATATATATATCACCAATTTCTATCCCTATATATGGATATATAGATAGAATACAACTTCTAACTTAACTAAGTTTATAAGTCATCATACATATAACATACAATTTTAGACACAGTAAACACCAAACACACAATAATGTCTCTTTTTAACTTCAAACATATTAGTCACCTAACCTGGATATGTAGTTTCCTTTCTCTTCCTTTACTTTCTTCCAATTGAATCTTGCTTGTCTGTGTCAAACAACCACTTTTTCCTTCCTTTTTTCTTCACAGTTTTTTTTCTTCCCTTGTTATGGTTCACCTAGGAATTTCCTTTTTCCACCGTAGCTTGCTTCTCCAAATTCTCAATATAACAACTCTAAAGTCTCTCAAATTCTCTATCTTAAATATATAGAAGTTTAGATGAAGAAGCTCTATAAACTTTTCCCTTTTCTCTCTTTGTACAAAATCCTAGATAATTATAAGTGTTAGGCTTATATACTACCTTTTCTTATGACACCTAACCCTACTTAGGACATGTTATATGACATGTGTTATTCTTAAGTTATGCGGTGATGCCACTAATCTATCTTATTTGCAAGTGTTACTTCTTAAACTTAGACTTATATTATTATCCACTCAAATCTTATCTTAATTAACTCACTCCTTGACAAATAAGACATCAAGGACCACTCCTTCTTTTCTCTCATCTTTCTTCCCTTCTTTCCCTTCTAGACCGAGACATCTTTCTCTCCTCCACTCCAAACCGAACCTTCATCCTTCCTTAACCATGTCTCATCTCTATTTCTCTCATGTTCCATGGTCCAACTGAGTTACATTCATCTCTCACTCATGTTGCCATACTTATCATGCCTTCATAAAACCATGGCACTAATCCATCTTCTTATCTCATCCAACCAAGCCATTCCTTCTTTCAACCATGACTCATTTTCTTATCTCTCCACTTTTCAACTGAGATACTTCATCTCTTGGCTGAGCCCTTCACCCCTTTTTGATCTAGACATGTTACTCTCTTTTTCATCCTTCAACTGTGATACACATTTCAACAATTCTTGACTGAGCCTTTCCAACCATATTTTATTTCTCTCATGGCCAAGACATACATTCCTTTCTTACTTACTTCATTTTCCTCTCTTCTAAGTTTACTTTAGGCTTTCAACTAATTTTATCTATTATTTTCTCATGACTTAATTAGCTCATACTTAATAAAAATATACTTCTTCATTTATACTTGTAAAATTATACATAATCGTTTAGGGTTACATAAATTAGGATGTTACATTTCCATTTCATTAGCATTTTCTTAAACATTAACATTTACATAAAACATAGCTTTAACATAATTATTAGAAATCTCATTGCAAATAATGGATTCAAGTAAACAACAATAAAAGGATTATTTAAATTCCTAATACAGGTGTCCTACATGTACTTGTACATGTCATCAAAATAAACATAACATAATATACTATAGTCCAACATAAAACATCAAATTACATGAGATTATAAAGCATATTTCTTATTGTTTAACATTTTTCATATCCTAGAGGAAAATTATATATAATTAACTTTAATAGAAACATGTCCAATCTACCTTGCACTTTTCGATACGTCCTGCATACCTGTGAAAAACTGGATCGCGAATTAGGGATGGGATGGGAGGACATAAAACGGGTAAGCTATTTTGAAATAGCTTTATGAGCAGATACATAAAACATTATTTTTGTGCTCGTGTTCATGCTACATCATCAAACATTTCACCTTAGATAGTATTGTCACCAAGATCCCTAAGTAGGTTCTAATTGCTAAAGCCATCTTCTGGGAACCACCTGAAACATTAATATGTGCCCAGAAGCTCCTTTCGGCCATCTAGGACTTGCCATATCATAAACATAAATATAGATATCCCCTAGAATGTCATAACCTCAACGGTGTTACTTTTAGGGATAGTCCGTGGTACATCACGAAGGACATGTCGAACGGACATACATATATGAGGGACAAACATAGAGATATCATTTATGGTCATCATAAACATAACATACAGGATCAAGGGTCGTCCAATATTATCTTTCACATTAACATATAATGAATGCAATGCAACATATCTTATGTTCTAATGCATAACAACCTATAATAATCATGATGCACGAGTATGTCATAAACAATATTTTCTATACAATAAAACATTTAATAAGTATCCACTCACTTAGAAACTTATAGTCATTACTCTTTGGGATGGTTCACCTAAGATATCTTGTCTTGAATGATCTTTGTGAAATCTCCATTCTTGAGGGAGATCATCATGATGATGTTCATCCAATTGTAATTCTGTCAGGTTAGGTTCATGTTCTGTTATATCTTTATTTAGTGTTTGATCACTAGAATTTATATTTTCACTTGCCACAACATCTTGACTTTTAGTCTTGACTTTTAGTCTTATGATCATTTTCTCTATTTCTGTTAAGACTTAGCTTTCTAAAGGTTTCTTCAATTTCATTTTCAGCTAGATCACTTCTTCCTAGTGTAGGATGTGTTTCATCAAAGACTGCATTCACTGTTTCCTCAACAGTGAGACCTTTTCTGTTAAAGACTCTGTAGGTTTTGCTATTTGTAGAGTAGCCTAGAACTATTCCTTCTACTGCCTTGGCATCAAATTTCTTCAAATTTTCTTTGTTGTTTAGAATGTAACACTTACAACTAAACACATGAAAGTGAGATATATTCGGTTTCTTCCCATTCCACAGTTCATAAGGAGTTTTCTTTAGTACTACCCTATAGTGACTTTGTTCACAATATAGCAAGTTATATTTACAACTTCTCCCCAAAAGTACTTAGGGAGGTTATTTTCATTTAGCATGGTTCTTCCCATTTCCTGTAGAGTTTTGTTTTTCCTCTCAACAACTCCATTTTGTTAAGGGAAGGAGTTTTCTTTAGTACTACCCTATAGTGACTTTGTTCACAATATAGCAAGTTATATTTACAACTTCTCCCCAAAAGTACTTAGGGAGGTTATTTTCATTTAGCATGGTTCTCCCCATTTCCTGTAGAGTTTTGTTTTTCCTCTCAACAACTCCATTTTGTTAAGGGGTCCTAGGAGTAGAAAATGAATGAAATATTCCTTGCTTTGGACAAAATTTATCAAAGAAGCTATTTTCAAACTCCTTTCTATGATCATTTCTTATTAAAGTGATATTAAGTTCTTTCTCATTTTGGGCTTTCCTGCAAAATATTTCAAATACCTCAAATGTCTCATCCTTATGAGATAAAAAGAATACCCAAGTATATCTTGAGTAATCATCCACAATCATAAATGCGTAAGTTTTACCTCCTATATTCATTGGAGTGATTGGTCTAAACAAATCTAAGTGTAACAGTTCCAAGACTCTTTAGGTTGTGATAGTAATTTTAGATTTAAAACTGACTCTTGTTTATTTACCAAGGGAGCATGCCTTGCAAGGATGATCTTTTTCAAAATTTAGCTTAGATAGCCCTCTAACTAAATCCTTTTTAGAAATTTTAGAGATCAGATGCATGCTTACATATCCAAGTTTTCTATGCCATAGCTAGCTATTTTCATTTAAGGTAACTAGACATTTTCCTCTATACTGTAAGCAATCTAAATCTACCATATATACATTTTCATGTCTAGGGGCTATGAACTGTGTATGATCATTTAGATTAATAATTTCACAATGTATAATAAAAAAGGTTACCTTAAAGCCTTTGTCACAGAGTTTACTTACACTGAGAAGATTGTATTTCAGTCCTTCAACTAAAGCAACATTTTCAATGCACGGTTGATGTCCAATTATTCCATTTCCAGTTATTTGAGCTCTGCCCTTGTCACCAAATTTGACATATCTCTCATTCTTCAGGGTGACCTTGAAGAAGTGGTTTTTTTCTCCTGTCATGTCCCTTGAACATCCACTGTCAATGCACCATTTGTTGGATTCCTCTTTATTCCTAAAGCATACCTACTAAACAGTTGATCATATTTTAGGTACTAAGTCTTTTTGGGTCCTTAAAGGTTAGCATCACTAGATATGGATCCCTTAGGTACCTAAATCATTTTTACTCTAAAGGATCCCTTTCTAATAGGACATGAAAGAATCAAATGACCAGCTTTATTGTAGTAAAAACATGTGACAGTAAGCAAATAAGATGAAGTTGCTCTAACAAAGTAATTTTTGTATCTGTTTTGTTTAGACATACTTCTGTATCCTATTCCAAATTTTTTATAACACCCCTTACCAAGACTCAAAGAATCTCGATAAGTGGTGTTAGAATAATTCAGTAGTTTCAATATAACAATTTATAATAAGAAGAAGATTAATTATATTAAATTAAATAATAACATTCTTCTATTGGCCCAAAATTAGGGTTGCAAATTTTTTTTTTTTTACAATATTAACATTACAATATTATAATGTTCTAGTACATGTCAGAAAAAAGATAAAATAATATTTACGAGATTAACTAGTAGATGCTTGCAGATCTGCACAATATCTTAGCATTCATTGTCTCCAAGGACTGGTACCTGCGTGTAGTAAAAACTAACACGCTGAGTATTTTTGCTCAGTAGGTATAGATAATAACAATAAAAATAATGATAACCTAATTATCAGAAATTTTTCGATTTCATTTATCTTTTGCAAATTTCATGGTTTTATGCAATATAATTATTTCTAATCTCACAATACTATTTAATAACAAGTTATATACAATAACAATTTAATAGCATTACTCAATTCAATATCCATATTACATAATTTTTCATCATGTTAATATTTGCAATAGACATTATCAATTTCAGTGTCATTATTTCTATTTAACAATATCACCATAGAATTATAATTAAGCCTAAGAATATTATGCAGACACGAATATTAGACACAGAAAAATAATAAGGGTTGAAACTCGATCAATCAGTAGGATCGTGGCCAATCATTACGTGAAAAGCACAACGGGCTAACCACTCAGGTACATCATTGTATTCCCGCAATCAAGGTACCTCACAATCTCCCTGATAACCAATAGGCAGATCTGCTAATCTATGGCATGTCACACCTGTATACTAATCTCGTTATCTACCATAATAATCTTTAGGGCTAATCATTAAATTAATTCCTCCATTAAATGAAAATATGTCATTTTAACTTTCTTCCTCTTATTACCTTATAGCTTCCACTCTGACTCTGACTAATGGATTCTTAGCTTAGGGGTACCTAGTACTTCTTACTCTTCTAAAGAAGAATTACCTATGTCCTGTCAATTCAATAGTGTCTAGCTTCCCGGCTTGTACTTCTGTGACTACTTCTCTCCCCCCGGACTGAACTCTAGGTAAGGCCCTCAAGGTCAATAAGGAAAGAAAAGCTTAGTACTAGGCCTCCTCTTCTAGGTTGACTCTTCTCCGAACTCTTCTCTTCTTTTAGAACCAGAAAAAGGGCAAGCCCTCTTAGCTATTTACAATAGAAAGAAAGGAAAGATAAATAAGAGCAATTGTTATGGAATCCGCTTCTTCTAGAACAAGTGGCTAATAAAATTTTCATTCTTTAATATTTACAAATTATTTAATTGCTTACCATCTTTAGAATTAATGTTATATTATTTTTCTCACTATAATAATGAATTTACTTTACTTTAATTTATGTGTATCATTTCCTATATAATACACTTTTAAATTTACAATTGGTTTGTCATTTTATTCATTCATATATATAAATCACATTTTTCTTTACCTTAAAAAAAACCTTTAAATCACATCTTAACTTCATTTAAATTGTAAAGTACAGTCCATATGTTCCTTTTTTTCTTTTACTTACTATTTACAAATTTTAATTTTGATGTAGTGATCTTCATGATAAATATAACTAATTATTATTTAAATTCCCCTATTAGGGAATAATTTGATCCAACCATTTCAATCTCATAACCGGTCCTTAAGCTAAATTAGCATTTGGTCCATTTCTGTTGATTCTTGGTCACTTCAATTTAGGTCTAAAAATCATGTCTTGGTCTAGGTACTTTTTCTTGCATAACTTTATGCCTATCAATCTTTAAACCTACTGTCCAAACTTTCTACCATCTATCCAAAATTGGTCAATAATTAGATCAAGGTTTCAAACCTCCTCCATAGCTACAGTCACAATCATTTCACATTTCACAAGTTACAAATTTCCAACTCTTAACAATTCATACTCAAACCAATACAACCACAAGTAATCACAATACACCTCAACTTCAACTTCAAAATCATGTTGAAAATTATAGATACAGCAACTTATTAAACAATCTCTATAAACACTTAATTAATCAATATGGTACCTAACCTTGTTCGTAGCTGGAATTTCTTCAAGATTTCAGCTTATATTCAAGGCTTGGACTTTCTAAATTGGTGATGGAAAGGAGCCTCGGTTTCCTTATATTTTTGGTAAAGAAATGGTCTCGGTTGCTTTGGTTGTCTCATGGTGGCAACTTGTTCCAAAGGGTCTATCACCTTTTTATACTAGCTTGACTTTGGGTTAGAAATGAAAAACATGCAAGGAAAATTTGATGGAGAAGGAAGGAAAATATCTGGACCATGTTTCAGTTGAGAGAAAAGAATCGATGGAGAAGAAAAGATCAAGCTGGGTACTTCTTTTCGTTTTGGCTAATGGGCAGCATGCCATCTCTCTCCATTCCTATGACCTTCCATCACACAAGCATAAGCAAGGTGGCCTCCTCTTATGCAAGGTGTCCTTGGTACTGCTTGTAACTTGACAAGTGGAATTCCACTTTCAAAAGCAATGGGACACATGGTCCCAATTCCTTTCCAGCTATGTGCCCACTTGATTCTTCTTTTCTTCTTTTTTTTTTCTTTTTCTTTTGGCTTACATCTTCACACGGCTCCACTCTTAATTCCTCTATTGTGGCCACTTCACTCCCTTGCACATTCCATTGCACAACCAGCCACTCAAGCTTCAATTAAGTTTCGGTCCACTACCAATTTCATGCTCAGTCCAACATAAATTTCAAGCCTAAATCCACTTGATTTTCAATTAACCCAAACCCATTCAAATAAGTCCAAATCCATTATAATTCTTTTGAATCAAACCATAATTCAAATCAAATCTAAATTAATCCCATGTCCATTTTCATTTTAATTAATGGACAATTAAATTGACATGTCATTTAAATTTTAATTTGGTTAACTTTAGTTTCCATTTTTCACACTTAAATTTACTTATATTTCATTTTCTTTTCACATTTATAAAATATTGACTTTAAAAATTACACATGTCTTAAAATTTATTTTTAATACAATTAAATTCGCATTTATATTATATTTAACATTATATTACAAGTCACAACTGATTACCCTAAAAATCGGGGTGTAACATTTTTCACTTGGCATTCTTTGTGACTCTAGAAGCAAATCTAGATTCTATTTTCCTTTTGTAAATCCAGACAAATCAATTGTCAAGGTCTTTACCTATTTTTCAAGATTTTGATTTTTCTTAAGAAGCATTTCACAGTTATTGTTTGATTTATCTAGACTATTTTTCTGTTCACAAAGCAGATCAAGTTGATCTCTAAGTGACTCATTTTCTTTCTGAGTAGCTGTAATTGAGCTAAGTTCAAGTTTCAGCTTTTCATTCTATAATTTCATAATACTACATTTTTTCTTGTAAGTTTTATAGTCATCATATACTCTAGCAAAGACAAGTTCTAATTCCTTTACATTTGGAGGGTCAAATTCGATTACCTCATGGTCTGTTCTGATTGAAGTTTTTGAAAGTTCTTCAAATGTCATTCCACAGATTTCTGAACTGCCTTTTTCATCATTTGAGGAGCTTGTGTCTATAGCAGTCCATACAGTTGCCATGGCTCTCTTTCTTTTTTCTTCTTTGCTTCTTCATTTCTTCAATCTGGGACAGTTAGGCCTGATATGTCCTGGTCTATTACATTCATAACATATTGATTCTTTTGGTGCCCTCTGAGCAAGAGAAGTTGCATCTTCTTTAGGAATATATTTCTTGGCAAACTTCTTGTATTTCTTGCCTCCTTTTCTAAATGCTTTTCTGAATCTTCTGGCCAGCATGGCCATTTCTTCATCCTCACTTGAGTAGCTTGATGAGTCAGACTATATAGTTTTTAAAGCAATTGTTCTGCTTTTGTCTATTTCTGCATCATCTGATTTTAATGCTTTGCCTTTCTTAGTCTTCTCCTTTTCTGTGATGTCCTTTTTGAACATCATCTCATAAGTTATAAATGATCCAATAAGCTCATCATACATAAATCTTGAAAAGTCCTTGGTGTAAAAAATGACAGTGGTTTTGGCTTCCCAAGACTTTGGTAGAGATCTTAGAATCTTCTTTACAATAACTTCTTCTTCAAATCTTTTTCCTAGTGCTTTCAGGAGATTTACTAAGTCAGTGAATCCGGAGCTCATATCAGCAATTGATTCTCTTGGTTTCATCTCAAATAATTCATAATCTCTCAATAGCATGTTGGCTTTAGACTCTTTGACTTGATTTGTTCCTTCGTGTGTAACTTTCAGTTTGTCCCAGATTTCTTTAGTTGATTCACATCAATAGACTATGTTATAATCATTTAAATCTAAAGCACAATGTAGGATATTTCTGGCTTTGGCATTTATTGAAATTCTTCTACAATCATTATCATCATATTCTGCTTTTGTCTTAGGAACAAAAGCTTTATCTTCCTCAATTTTCATTGGAATCAAAGGACTATTTTGGATTATTCTTCATGCCTCAATATCTACAGATTGAATGAAGTTTTCCATTCTTATTTTCCAAAAAGAGTAATTTGACCCATTAAACAATGAAGGTCTAGTGATTGAGTGACCTTCAGCTAATGGTATATAAACTCCAGCACTATTTGAAGTACTAGCCATTTTAGGATCTCCCTAAGGTTGTTAGACCTAGAGCAATAGGGTCAAGCTCTGATACCAATTTGTTGTCCCAAGTATAAATGACCAAGAAGGGGTGAATTGGTCACTTTTTTATTTTTCCCAATTTTTCAAGTTATTACTCTAAACTTCTTGAAAAATTGAGGCTGAGTACTTCTAATATGCTCTCTAATCAAACAAATACAAACAACTTCAATTATTTCAATATTGCAGATTGTAAAATTAGTTAGCTAATTTTTTGTCTCTGAATAGGTTACTATTCACATTACTGTTCAGGCTGAAATTAGCTAAGTGCTTAGGTTTACTAATTTTAACAACTACTTTAATGAATTCTCAAAGGCAATCAGCTAAACACCAAAACATATTCAGTAATTTCAAAACTCATTAATAAGCAGTCAATCATAAAAGATTAAGGAAGAGAAACTTCAACCACTGAAATTTATAGTGGTTCGGCAAAACAGCCTACGTCCACTCTTCTCAATCTTCCTCTTAATATCTCCACTCCACTATCAATATCTTTTACCAGGTAAGAGATAAATTGTTTACAATCCTCCAAGCTTTCCAGGTGCTTAATGAACCTCTACAAGTTTGATGTCCCCTCAAACTTCTTTAAGCTTACAAGGTGCTTAATGACCTCTTCCAAGTGATGTACCCTCACTTGAATACAATTAATTTTGAATTGAAATTTTCAGAAGTAATCACTCTTTTTCAATCAATTACAGATGAATACTATAAAAAGAGAGAGAAGATTTGCCAATGAAACTCTCAATAAAAGTTAATGAAAAATGCTAAAATTTTTGCTTAAGAATTCCTCAATAAATGTCTTACTTTCATTACCAAAAAATAAAGTAAATGCATGCTTATATAGGTAAGTTTAAGCTCTCAATTTTCCAACACAAAAGGACAACCAACGGCTAGTTTTCTAGCTGTTGCAACTCTATAGGCTGTGCAGCAGCTTGCACAATCAGAGTGTTATCAACATTCTGTTAAACTTAGTCCAAAATTAGCTTGCTAAAATTATTTTGAACAAAAAAGTAGTTAGTTAATTTTGCAAACATGGCATGCTAGTTTTAAAAAGTAATTTGCTAATTTTACTTTTTTTTGTCAATACTGAAAAGGACTAATTCTAAAATTAGTTAGCTAATTTTAACCATTGAGTTAGAATTAGGTATCTAATTTTAGCTCACTTTGAACTCGATTTTTCTTGACTTCAAAAACATGTTCTAAAAATAGTCTAAAAACTTTTTATGAATGTAAGAAATTATTGGCATATGTAAGTCTCACTTCTCTTACATTATTTTTGCTTAGACTCTTATGTCTTCATCTTGTCTTTCTTTGATCTTCATGATATTCTCTTATCTTCCTCTTCTTTTGATATATTGTCTCTTATATGATCTGAAATGCTTGAAAATCGGTTAGCATATTTCATTAAATTTTGTTATAATCAAAACATGTTTTCTCCTTATTGGGTCAACATAGATGAATGTACATGAAAAACTAAGGAATCTATGGTTCAACAGTACCCACATTTGTTTCATAATTGAGAGTCTTAGATGTAAATTGATTCCCCTTGATGAAATGTAAGATATGTAAAGAGACATGTTATGTTGTGTATAAAGCATGCATTAATGCTATGAGAGTAAATGTTATGTGTTAAGTATGAAATAGAATGAGAATGCAATGAAATGAAATGGAATGAATGCAAAAAAAAATTAAAATAGAAAATAATGTAAGATGACATGATGACTTGTTAGGATTTCGGTCACCTTTAAGTGGTTAGAATCTTAATGTCGGTGGCAGTCCGATATAGCTGGTGTTGACGCGTGAATTTTGCCCCCATCCCGATGATGAAAACGAGGATTCTGAGAAATAAAGATTGCCAAAGGTAAAGGAATCGTGATTGCTAGGTTTCAAAAATAGTCAACCAAATCTGCCACCGACTTGGCTTCCGCCA
>CAOGCB010343409.1:0-11592 GCA_948266635.1 Cnidoscolus chayamansa
AAAAGAAATCTAAAAGTTTCCTGCCAAATGAACAACTTGATTCTGTCAAATGAAGGTAGCAACAGCTTTGAAGTTGGCTCTCTTCAGCTATATAGGCAGGGCTAAATAAATGATGAAGAGTGTACTGTGAACAAAGGAGAACACTAAAACTAAAATTGATTTATGCTTCCCATCCCCTCAACAGAGTAGCCCGTGCAACTCGGTTTACACCGAGTGTAAATGCACCCATTCGAAGATTGCAGTCGTGCGTCTTGCACATGTTCTTGATGTTATGGAAGGCTCGAGTCATGTACCTTCGAAGCTCCTTGTTCACCTGCTCTTCTTCCCACATGAAACCTTGAATATTCTGAAATTTTTTAAGACATTTGAGATATGTTACCAAATGGATTGAAGGTTTTCAGTTAGAAGACAGCATAGATCACAGCCTTTCAGAAGAAATATGGTTTCATTCTGCAGGAATGCTCTTCAATTTGTTACCTGAACCCACTCGAAGTAGCTGACAGTCACACCTCCAGCATTGGCATATATGTCAGGAAGTATTATGACTCCTTTCTTAGATAGAATCTGCAAATCAAAACCTCATAAATCAGAACAATATGCATATTTCCCCATCTTTTTGTAGACAGCAAAAGCACAAGTGCAATTACCTCATCTGCTTCAGGATCAGTAGGATGATTTGCAGCCTCTACAATGAACTTGGCCTTCACATCCGCAGCATTTTCCCTTCAAATGACAATCACAAGGAAGTGGGCATTAGAAAATACAATCATCCTCGTGTTTTTCTTCTTTCTTTTGTTATGACATATAGATCTAAAAAGCTCAAATAATATCCAACCATAAATATCAATCAACAGTAAGAAATTGTAAAAGACATGCAACACTTGAATAGAAAACTGAAAAAAACGAACAAGACCTGTTCAGCACTCCACCTAAAGCACAAGGGATGAGGACATCACATTCATGTGCCAGCAATTCACTGGCATCCATAGAATCCCCACCATGGAAATTTGTTAAACTGCCAGTAGCTTCTTTATGCCTAAGCAATTCTGGAATATCAAGTCCTTTTGGGTTCTTGATTGCACCAGTGATGTCACTCACTGCAATAACCTTTCCACCTCTCTCATGTATGAGCCTTGCGGCCCAAGAACCAACGTTTCCAAAACCCTAAAGAAGTTAATTAGTAACGTCCAATGAAATAACAATCTCAGAGTGATCAATTTAATTGGCAATCAAATTCAGAATTAAATATAGTTTCAAGGTTACCTGAATAGCAAATGTCAAACCCTCAATGGATTTCCCATATTCAGCAAGCAAAGCTTCGGCAGCATAGACAACTCCGCGACCAGTTGCAGCCTCTCTACCCAGTGATCCACCAAGATCCTAATAAAACAAATTAAATATGAGATAGAGAACATAGATATCATTCTATTCAGCTCCGAGATATGTATTTCAATTTTTCTTAGAAAAAGCAGGATATAACACTTACTATAGGCTTTCCTGTTACAACAGCTGGTGAGTGACCGTGAAATTTTGAGTACTCATCCAATATCCATGCCATTGTCTGTTTACATGTTCAACCCATAATTAGCATCTTATTTATCAAAATTGGATCCAATAAAAAAAAGAAAAAGATAACATTTTACCTGTGCATTAGTGCCCATATCTGGTGCTGGAACATCTGTATGAATGCCAATGAGATCATGGATCTTCTGAGTAAAGACACGGGTGAGTCGTTCTAACTCACTTAAACTCAACTCCCTTGGGCTGCAACCGATCCCTCCCTTTGCTCCACCATATGGAATGTCTGCCACAGCAGTCTTCCATGTCATTAGTTGAGCCAGGGCATTTACTTCATCAGGGTCAACCTTCAAGAAATTAAAATCAAATCTAAATTATCAAATCACAACAGTATAAAAAAAAAAAAAAAAGATGTTTCAGATGAAATCACTCCTGCAAAACTTTTGGTTAGGAGATACGATGTTATGGAAATCAGTTTTTTGCAGAATGTAGACTCCAGAAAGGACGATTGGCTTTGGAACATGTCATTATGAATTCATGGGTAGATAAGTTGGAAAGAGATGCATGTATGATCAACTTTACCCAAAAACTAATTCATAAATAGCAAAATTTTTGGGCGGCAGTGGTCATTGGTCCTCAATTTGTTGTACACAGGTTAGAAGTTGTTGTTATCTAGATCCTCATAACAGCATTAACAACGGGAAACAGAAGCAGCTGGATTTTTTCCATCCGAGAGCATAAAGCATAACAGGAAACAACAGCAGCAAACCCAAATTGCCAAATTGCGACCTCGCATTAATGCTTATTGGCAGCCAAATTCGCTTTTCCAGAAATTTTTTAATAGGAATTCCAGCAACTAGTAGTTGATAAAACACACCAAAAATTCCCTTTCAATTGCACTTTCACCTAAAAGCACTACAGGAGCAGGAAATTTTAGAAAGAAGAAAAACTTGTAGTAATTGATATGCTTTTCTAGTTCCGGAAGAAGTGGAAACCATACAGATAAATAAAAAAAATGAACAAGAACAAATTTAGCGTTGTATCAGCATCTAAATACGCCTTAATGAAATCAGATAGGGCCAAAAACACAAGAAAGACAAACGAATTTTTCAACAGTAGCAGAAAAAAACTGTGATCACACACCTCAGGATGGTATCTGATTCCTCCCTTCATGGGCCCACGAGCATTATCATGTTGCACTCTGAATCCAACGTATGACACCAGAGTACCATCGTCCTTGGGGATCGTGCACTCCACCTGATCAAAAGCCACGAGAAGATTAAAGAAAAAAACAGACCTTTTCTCTCGGAGAATCCCACAGGAAAGGAAAAGTAGAGATAATTACAAATAACCAAAATCAAAGGCTCATCTTTACTATACCTTGATCTCTCTAAATGGGATCAGAAGACTCTTTTCGACTTTGGAGTCCAAACCAAGAATCCGTGCGGCATGGCGAAAATTGCGGCTCGTAGCTGCTAAAGCATTCATGGATGCCTAAAGAATCTTGAAAATAGAACCCAGAAAAGCAGAACTATGAAGTAGTAGAAAAAAGAAGAAGAAAAAAAAAAGGCTAATGGATCAGTAGGAAGAGGAGAAGGAGCAAGATAGATGAATGAGAGATGTGAGTGAGGAGAGGGGTTTATATAGGTAAAGAAGAGATGGGATCATATAGGGAAGGTAGAAACTAGAGAGATAAATGACTGGCCTGGATATTGGACTGATGTCTGGAAGATCAAGAATTTAGAGAGAGAGAGAGAGAGAGAGAGAGAGAGTCATAAAGGCAGTGAAGAAATGGGATCCGGCTATGGCTACTTAATTATTAATTAGTCGGAAGTGAATGGGGTTAAAGAGATTTTTGTATGAAGCTTTCCCTGATGTGTAGTTGGTAGGTAGAAATTTGGTTAAACTGAAAAAGTTATCGAAATTAATTTGAAATGATCAATTCTGTTTGTTCTTAAAATAAAATTGAAATTTTTATATAATAATTAATTTATGCTTATTTTTTTATATTTAAATTTATATTCTTTGTTTGATTTAAGATTTAATGATAATTTATTAAAGCAAATAAACTTCCATTCAATTTAATTCTATATAGAGTTAATTAATATAATATGATAATAAAAGCATGATAACCAATTAGAAAAATTAAAAAATAAATAAATAAATTTAACTGACAAGGAAGTGAAAAACAAATAAAATCTAACAGCACTCGATTTTGTTAACAATTTAGTACTTAAAAAAGAAAAAAAGAAAAAAAGAATCATCCTTAATAGTCGGGAGTATTGGGTGGTGATTTAAAATGGGATTGTCTGTGAGGAAAATAAATTCATAAGCTTGCCATTGCCAAAATGGTTTCCGTAGATAACTTGGAACTGCTCGATTTCTATAATGGCGTCCAAGGAAATCTGGCCTGTCAGAATACTGCTTTGCGATGATTTAAACACACGTGGTAATAAAATAAGTTGCCTGGATCAGCGACCGACGCGACGAGCCGCCAACGATGTGGCTGAGGTTGCTTTTTCGCAAAAGAAAAATTATATAAATATATAAAAGACGACGTGGATTGATAAAGCTCCGAGACTTTTTTTTTAACAGTAGAAATATTGCTGCCAGGATGTCTGCCACGTCCTGCTGATTCATATTCATGACTTCAAATCTGAATTTGGAAAAATACCTCGCTTCTTGCATACGAGTCTTCTGAGATAGCTCATTACGTCTGTGTAGGAGAAACCTTCCTATTTATTATAAAATTAATCAAATACACGCTCGCGGTTTAAATTCACTGTTCACGCTTAATTACTTCAAATTTCTTTCAATTTTCATGAAGCAGCAGATTTTTTCTTTTTTCATGTTTAAAATATAAAAATCACAAGTTTACATTATTATAAGAATCCAACAAAAAATGTGAAGGTTTAAATAAAAAAAGGAAAAGGAAAAAAGAATGGTCATAACGCCAGCAGCTTTAAATATCTAGTGGAGTCCACGTTTTTATTAGGACTAGAACCTTCCTGCCCAGTCCGATAAACTGGTTGGCAGCAGAAGTTGGTACTTGTAACCATTCATGTACATAAACAGAAATTGACCTATTCACTACCTCAGCAATTGGTACTTGTAACCAATACACTTGTTGGCAGCAGCCAGTCGGTACTTGTATCCATTCATCAGCCAGTAGGCCTCTTCCCCAAAAATGCACTCCAATGAATAAGCTTATATATCTCAAGGTAACCCATTAAATGCAACACTTCTTTTCATTATATTTCCAGCTTGGGCTCAGATTTTCAGATTACAGTAAAATTTTGGAACCCCGTGATTGCTGCTACTCGTGTATCTTCTCAATTGGCAAACCACAAAAAATTGAAGATCAATATCTTAGTGATATGGTGTCATGTTGAACCAACTACTCTCAGATACTTGGAGAGCTTCCGAAATAATCCCTTCATTTTACCAACTAGAATTGTACGGATTCAAATATTTTGTTCAATTTTCCAGTTTTTTCCCAAGTTAGAATCAACAAGAACAAACCTCACACCTTTCATAAACTCAATACTACAACAGCTAACATATGATGCAGTATTGCATCTATTGGACAATTAAATACAAATTAGAAAGATATGACAAAAGCAAGACTATGGAAATATCATTCAGATTTGGAACAAGACTTGAAACAAAATGATTTTAGAAAAAAGACAAAAAAAAAAAAACCCAGAGTTGGGTTTATTACCATAAGCATCATGCCAAGAACATACATACAGATTTCCAACTAGCAAACTCTTAGTTGAAATCTTTAGCATACTTACTAGCAAAGTCTACTTGTTAGAATATAAACTCGAGACTTTCAGATCTCTATCAAGTCGTCTATGAACTTATACAACACAAATAGATGCACTGCAGAGAATTTCAAAAGATAAATGTTGCAACAGTCTCACCCATTGCATTGAGAAACCAGCAATTAAAAAAGGTAGCTATTGTAGATTGATCCTGGCCCCATTTAAAACTTCAGAGTTTTGTATCAGCTAATCATTCAAGTGAGATATGAATAGTAACGATTTAGAATCTCCACACATTATCAGCCTCAGAAAACAAGTGAATAAGTATAGCTACCTCAGCAGATATATTTGCCCCACTGCTGTTAAACTTCTTTCCTGCAATTGTGAAGCAACTTATGTATAAAAATGCAGGTAGTTCAAGGAGAAAAGACATATCCAATCAGCATATTTGCGCAACTATTAAATCAAACAACAGACAAGTTACATACTTTCTTTTTCTTCGATCAATTCCACTGTTCCTCATGTCATTTTTAGCAAGAGAAGATCCAGGAGGCATGCCATATGGCATGGGAGAAATTGCTGAGGCAGGAGCAGTTGGTATAGCAATTGTTGTTGGAGGCACAGGTGGTACTGGCTGAATGGGAAGTGCAGGTGGAGCAGAAGCTGAGGGTGCAGGAGCAGGTTCAGGTAGTGGTCTTGGTAAGATGTGCTTCAATCGGTTGTTTCTATAGTTCTTCCAAAAAAAGAATTGCTGCCTGTGTGCCAACTCCTAAAAGATCCATGTATATGCAAGTGAATCCAGAATTAACAATGAACAAACCCAAACTGAGTTTTATGATTATGTTAAATAAAAACATGCATAACCATCTCGAGATTATAATTTACTCTTCTATCCAGTCACCTTAACAATGAAACATTAACAACAAGAAATCCATCCTAGCAAACAACAGCTATGTGGGCTAGGTTATGACGGACTAAAAAATGCAACAGTTCCCATCCCATGAAACAATAAAGCAACTTTCCTTAACATGTTTGATCAAGTTTGTAGAACAGAACACGCTGATCAGTTATGTGAATAAAAGAGGAAATATTTGAACCACATAGGCAGATAACAAAATCATGAAAATAAAACTCTAATCATATTTTAATATTAGCTGTATCCCTTATAGATACTATCTAAATAGATCTGCATAAGTTGTAGAAGCTTATAAACTGGAAGAAACAAAATGTTATAGGGCCCTTAATAGCTAAAATAGATCTGAACATCAATGAGGTGGTAGCAAAGAAACATAAGAAAGTAACCTTGTTGCCAGGATGTGCCATCGCATTGCGGAAGTTTGCATTTTGGAGCAGTTCAAGAAAAAATAGGCAATGAGGATACCTGGAATCATACTAGATGATATTGTAATCTTCAAAATAAAAGATCACATAATTTTAGTTCATTAAAAAGAAAAGCTATGCTTGACCTAACAATCTAAAAGCCAAAGTTTGTTCAGGTAAAATTAGCCTAAAGTTATAAGATGTCATACTTACAAGAGATTAACTCACATTATAAATTTGATGTACTCAGGTCGTTGCCAGTACTGAAGGTATTTCAAGTAGGCAATAAATGCTTCATCCTCAAAATAGCGATTCTGAGCCAAATCTACATTTGAGAAAAAAATAAAAAATAAAAAACCAGCATCAGATGACAAGTGAACTTTGACACCTGAGCCAGGCAAGGGGATTACACAAAAACACATGCATTTATGCTCATCTACACTATAATATTTGATGTTAAGACTCATATAACAAGAAATCAATACACGAAGGCATACTGCATACTCAATATATTCCCCCCGGATGTAAAACATATAATCCTCCAAGAAAAAAAATACTGGCAAAACAAACATATTTTCTCCGTAGAACAGTTTGCTTTTGAGTTTTGAAAGATGCATAACTCAGATTCTCTTAAAATTTTGTTACTTGTAGGAACTAAAAAGCAAAAACTGAAGCAAATGCATGTAATTTTTGATGAACTTACAATGGATATAAGTAGGATTGGCTAGACACTGAACAAATTCCAACTCAAGCAAAAACCGTTGTCGCCCATCATCTGGATCCTTGTATATGCTCTTTGGCCTAAAAATAATTCGACCCAAGCCAAATAAGAAAACGAGCAATACAGAAAGAAAACAGGGAAAAAGTAATAAAAAAATTGAAATTTCTATAAAAAGGCAATCAGGAGAAAGAAACCCTAACAATGAAATTGCCCAAAGGCTCCGTTGGTTAAAGCAACTATAAGAGTTATATGAGCCGAAACTAAACCCTGATTTAGTCGATGAAAAGAAAGGAATTGTACTTGTTAATTTAAATGAATAACTAATTGAAGTGAAAGAATTAATGGTAAGGAAGGAGGAGGAAAGTCTTACGAGGTCGGGGTATCCGGCGTATCATCAGTTTCTTTAGAAGAGGACGAAGCCATTTAGCCCTCCGTTGGTGAAGCAATAGCTGAACAAGAAAAGCATTGACGGCAAAGATGAACGTAAGAGAATTTAAAGGAACTACGAGAATGCGATGTAGAGCTAGAAATTACCTGAACACAGTTCGCAGAAAATCAAATCACACATGGAGAGAGAGCGCAGGCGAGATTACAAGCTCACAGTAAGTTAAGCAACTTTTTGCCTGATTTTGAAATTTGCCTTTGTATTATCCTTTCATTTTAATATATTTTTTAATCAATACTATGAAAAACCTTCTCTTTTTGCCTCATTTTAGAGGCATTATATATGGCCACGTCCAATTATACATTAAGCATATTGCATAATATTTATGTAACATCGACTTTCCAATGCCACTTATAAGGCCCTTGTCCATCTTCTCTTAATTTTCTTTTTCCGAGACTACGTTTGCAAAACAGTAAGACGACTCAATATAATAATTCGATCTGTTGAAATCATTCGTTTTATGTAAAATACAGCAATCCGTTACGTAGGGATCTAAAAACCAAGGGGCCAAAAATCAGTCAAAATGCAAAAAGATTAGCAAATCAGAGAAACCAATTGCCACAGGCTCACAGATATACTGTAGCATAACTAAAATGCCACTATGATTACTGAACTATAAATCCATACAGTGGTCAATTACAAATCCCAAAAGTTTTAACTTAACCTCACCGTGAAGCTTAGTTCTTAGACCATGAATTTTAAATACATTAAAAAGGGGAAAAAATCTAAAGGGGAAAGAAACAATTCCACATCATTAGCACATCTGGCGCCCCCTTTATCCTCTATAAAGCAAGTAAATTCAACATTTGTTTCTTGCACAACAATCCAGCACTCTGCAAGTTATTAATTTGAGAAAAATCAGACTGGCCTTCGCCATGCAAATATTGATACAAGTCTTTCTCTCCCCCTTCATATGACCACAACGTTGAAAAGACCATCCTGATCTATGAACAAATGGTCTACACAAATTGGCGGCAATGGCACATTAGTATGGTCTGTATCGCATGGGTCGCCTGAACCTTGGAGACCTCCTGCACATGAGATCAAATTAGCATGAACCATCATGCAAAAACAAAATCGAGCAGATGCTTTTGAATTATAGTTATGACTGGTCAAATTGACCGGTTGATCAAAGAATTTGCTTGAATCAAATAAACCCAATATGTAAAGGAAAAAACAAAACCACAAACGCACTATCAGGATTAAATTCCCAATATAATGGGGAAAACAGCAAAGACAGGAGTGTACGTCTGACAAGGCCATGAGCAAAATAAACTAGGGCTTTTCCTAAAGTACTATGAGAAATGAAGACCATTATATATGCACACAAGGGCAAAAAAAAAAGGATTAGAATCCGCAAGTATTCAACAAAAAAAGTTGATATATCTCAAAGTTTACTCATGATTTGCTATCCATTTTTTGAGATGCCAGAATTAGCACAATTAATTATACTAAAGAACCTAACAATATAATTGAACTATACCAATCCAAATTTCCACTATCCTTTTTTTTAAACCTTATCGTCACTATTAAGAACACGTTAAATATGTATATACTTGGTGAGATAAAATTCACATAACATCTTTCTCAAAAAAACCGAAGAAACTAAAAGCAAAGATCAGCTATAAAACTAAACCATCTAATATCTATTCAATCACGTGTATGTTTGAAAAATACGAGAGTAAGAGACTAAATTAAATAGCAGAGAAATGGAAGAGTCCCAGTGACTTAATTAAAAGTGCTAAAGATATTTAAATCCTTACCCATAACCATATGGGGGATAAAAGGGGGGAGCAGGCATGAATGGTCTTCGAGATCTGGAGCCATAAGGATTGGGGAACCTTCCTCGATATTGCTTCATTCCAGGAATGTTGGTTCTCTTAGCAGAGACCTAAGGATAACCCAGACCACCATAATAAATCACTTAAGCTCACAGAACAATCAACAGCAAAAAACAAAAAAGTTACGCTACCTTTAACTGACGGCCATGCAGTTCTGACTCATTCAACAACAGAGCATTTTGAACAGCATCAACTTCAACAAATTCAACATAAGCAAATCCTTTTGGCTGACCAAACTTGTCGGTCAAGATTGTCACTCTGTTAACTGTTCCACAGGATTGGAAATGCTGCTGCACTTCTTCAGGAGTACAGGCATAGTCTACCTGGGGTAAAGAACATAAATGAAGAAAAACAACATTACTGACCTTCCAAAACAGCACATCCAAAGTAAGAAAGGAACTGAAACATCAGAATATACAAAAATAACATCTAATCCCAAACCAAATAAATCCCTGACAAAGACATAATTTTCCATAAAAGAACATAAAGCATCATTACTTGAGCAGCTGACTTATATGTTCAAATTCATTGACAAAAACTGGTTCTTGCAAATACAAGAAAAACCCACATATTAACCATTATAGGGAATGAGTACTACATAAACGCAGCACACTCTGAACTCTTTACAATTATGAGAAATAATATAAATAAAGGTGAGAGAAAGATAGTTAACCCTCACATTACCAACATAAATTGAGCGAGAATCCACCTCTTCCTTTTCAGCTTGAGTTGCAGAAGTGCTCGAGGAATCTTCAAACAAGTTCAAAGGGGGAAATCATATGGGTGATAAGAATTGAACCAAAGTAATTTAGAAAAAAAAAAGTGATAAATGAGAACACATGCACTAAATCAGAAAACATATTGGCATATAGTAATTAACCCAAAACTTCGTAAAAAACGGCATCATATGGAGATGGAAGATGTTTATCGAAATAAAAATACAATGGAAGCATTAGCAGTATAGCACAAAAAAATGAGCTAATTTGCTGATTATGACTAGCTAGTAAACTTTTGCTAATCACCCAAAATTTTAAATTAAAATTTCAATCCATCATCACTTGAAATTAACAAACTAACAGCTATGTGTACACTTATCTAAAACGAATGCCTGTCAAGTATATCTCAGTTTATTCCAGAAAGCTAAAATATGAACTAAGAGATCCCCGCATAACTAAAATAAAGGAACCTACTAGCTCAACAGAATTCATAAGAGTTTAGTACACAAGCAAGAACAAATGTATAGGAAGCGAGAGAGAGAGAGAGGAGAGATACCTTGGCCAGCTCCCATCTCCTTCTCAACCTTGGCCTGCATTTCGCGGAGAGCACCAGCTTCTTCTTCAATCTCCTTCAGTCTCTTCTTCATGTCCTCCAAATCCTAAAAGAAAAAATAAAAAGAAACAAAGCAAATGCAAACACAGTTAGATAAATAAACCTAGAACCCTAGACAAAGCAGAGAGAGAGAGAGAGAGATGAACCTTGGAGTTAGGGGCATGGTCCTCGTCTTCTTCAGGTCTCGAAGACATGTCGACATCAGCGTCCATCTCTCCGTCGTCAGGGATTTCACTACCGTAGACCTCATGCTCATGCTCATGCTCTTGATCCATCTGTGTTGGAAATTAGGTTCTGGGGCTAACTGCCAAGGTTTTGGGGTTCCAATTTATGAAGCAGCTAGGGCTCGGGAGGTCGGTTCAGTGTACGCGCGCGTGCATTTGGCGACCTTGGCTAATTTTTAATTTTTGTGTAATTTCATAGGCCTACTTTTGGGTTTTATTGGACCTAACCAGTGATTCAGTGGGCCTATTATTTCATCCAACAATTTATCAAAATTTTTTAATTTTAACCATCCAACCAGTAAAGATAAATTATTATAAATATTTAATTATCATATTATATTGTTTTCATTTATTTTTTAGAAGTTAAATGCATACCTCCAATGAATGAATGAAACAAAAGATTTATCATTAGAAATAATGACTTTTC
>CAOGCB010343570.1:0-25534 GCA_948266635.1 Cnidoscolus chayamansa
CCTTGAGGACGGCGAGTGATGCCAAACCCAAGTTCCTATCTCCATTTGTCAGGATTGCAGTTGTTAAGAAACCAGTTGGAACTTCCGATGGTAGCAAGCTGGCTACAGCCGAAGAGAGTAAACAAGTGGAGGGAGAAGGTAGTGCCACAAACACCGGACTCCTATCATTATGTCAGAACTACAATAGTGATGATGAGTAGTCGGCCAATGTACTGCATGATTGAATGATGATCAAATGTAAATCCCGAAAGTAGGAAAAAGGAAAGAAAAGTAAAAAGAAGAAAGAAGATAGAATGAAGAGGTTACAGCAGTATGGGTCTTGCTGTTCCGAATTATGTATGCAGACACTAAGATTTTTTTAAATTCAGTGCATAAATTTGCAAAAGTTTCTGTGCTTTCTTTGGCCTTAGCCTGTCCCTTATGCCTGAATACCAGAAGATTTGACAGCTGAAACGCAGTAAGAAAAATGTAGCAAATTGTGATATTTGAATTTAAGGCAGTAGGAGGTTGAGTTCTTTATCTAAACAGGCAAGTTTGTGTTGAAAGAGTTAAAAAGGTTTGAACGGCATGGAAGTTCAGGGGAAAGCTAAATTTGAATGAATGCTAATGGATTTAAATCCAAAATTTGTTGTATTGGAGAAGAAAAACGACTGATTATGTTATTCAAATATTGTTATTATCGATTGACCTTGACTTTGTGTTTTTATGATTATATTTAATGCTTTTTAATTTATTACGGTTGCATTTGGATTTGTGAAAAATTCATGGATTTTCAAGTTTCAGGGTTTTATAAGTTTTCATTAACATTACTATATAATCTCACTTGTTCAATGTTTAATTTTCAAAATTAAAAGAAAATTTGTAAAATAGTATAGGAGAGATTTCATAAAAGTTTAGCTTATGGGAAGCATTTTTTTTATAGATGTCCACTTGATAAATTTACTGTCGAAAGTTTTTTTTTTTTTTTTCCGATTAATATGATGTAAATAGAAGTTAGAGGACACCCAAAGATTGCTCTTTGAATGTGTAAGCTGTATACTAAAAGGATAGAATGCCAAATTAAAAGAGCTAGAGTTTTCTCGCATGGGATCTTCTCTTCCTCTTTTCTTCTCTCTTCTTTTTTGGCTTTTTTTTTTTTTTTTTGTAACCATAAATCTTTTTCAAAAAGAGCAGAGATCTAACTTGAGTGACTGAGGGTCTTTATGGAAAATATACTTGGTGGACACATGACCATTTTCTTCTTGTTTGTATGTCTCTAGCCAAGATGAGTTGGATTGTGAAATCCCTTGTAAAAATAACTATAGTATTAAAGGCTATTAAAATGGTACCGTCTGTGGGATAACACAAGAAGCTGTCTTTCCTTCTATTTGTGATGAAAACTCAGTCTCAACACGAAAACTCCAAGTAAAATGGAAGTTTGTGGCTTAGTACATCCCAACTAGAAAACTTTATTATTCTCATTTAGTAAAATCCAACTAGAGTACGAACATAGGTAACATACTCATATTTGGTGCTTTTTAAGCTTTTTATCAATGATATATGGGATGTTATCTTTTTGTTAAAAGATTAATTTTCAACATGATAATAACTTGTAATCGACCAAATAAGTTAACCAATCAAACAGTTCCAAGTAATTGGAATAAGCATGCCAAGCTAGTAAAAATTATGGTTGTCCAAATCGAGCATGAGCCTAATGATTAAAACTATAACTCGTAACTGATCAAATAAGTTATTCGGCCAAACAGTTACGATTAGTCGAAGCAAACATGTCGAGCAGTGGCGAACGCAGATCACAATTTTAGGGGGGCACCACTGCAGGCACAAGGGCCTTTTGTTTGATTTTCGTGACAAATTAAAAAAAAAATTCAAAACTCACAGGCACTCCATGGGGGTGGGGGGTGGGGAGGGGGGCCGGGGGCCGGGGGCTGGGGGGGCACGTGCCAGGGCTGGCCCCCTCTGGGTCCGCCCCTGATGTCGAGCTAGTGAAAGCGTGATTGTCCAAATTGAGTATGAATCGAGTGGTTAAAACAATAAATTATAACTCTGAGTGAATAGGTTGCATGTAAACATACAAGAAAAAAACAAATGGAATACTATCGACAATAGCCGACTAAAATTCCAGTCTCTAACTTGAATGAAAATCCAATCCAAGAGAAAAATATTTTTAAGTAATTCAGTTTCAAATTTATTTGAAATAAGTTTATAAGAGAATGTTACTTATGGATAAATGATTGTTGAATCTAAAGCAAACATTATCTTCAAGAATATGTTGCATAAATATTCTTTTGCAAATAAAAATATAAAAAACAATATTCAAAATTATCAAAAGATGTAATTCACAAGGTAAGGCTCTACACCACAATGCTGACCAAAGGCTAAGGCTTGCATTGCGGTGTCGACTAAAGGCTAATGCCCTAATTATAACAGCTCAACATACCAGACTGCTATAATATTAGAATTCCAACCATTTAAAGGTGATCGAAAGACTAACAAGCCCTAATATTACATGATATTCCATTACGTTTCATTACATTACATTTCCGTTGTATTTACATTTAATATTAATATTTAACGTAACATTAACATGGTAATCTTATGCATTCTATGGATTTATGTACAACATTTCATAAGAAATAATTAAATTTGTAATACATGTGTCATATATTTATCTGTACATGCCATCTTAATTAACATAATATAAGTACCTTAATCCAAATATAAAACATCATTTATACATGAGATTATAATATAACTTAGAACATTAAACGTTTTTAAACATTTTACATCATAATTCCTTTTCAATCCTAGAGGCAATACATGTACATCTAGGGATGCGTCCACTCTACCTTATTATTTCCAGTATATCCTGCATACTTGTGAAAAAAAGGATAAAGAATGGAGATCGAATGGAAAGACATAAAAGGGATAAGCTATTGAAATAACTTAATCAGTTGATAGAGAAAACATACATCCATAAAATATACATTTTGTGCATGTATAATATAATACCTTCAAATATTTCACCTTAGATAATATTGTCACCAAGATCCTTTAGTAGTTCCAGTTGGCAAGCCAGCAGAGAATGGTATTTTAGTGGCATATATGAAAGTGACTCTAGTGTTTCTTGAATAGGTGGCTTAGAAGCAGCGTTAGGATCCAAAGTTGGTCGGAATAGTCAGAACTGTATAGAACTGGGAATAAATTCAAATTTGACAACTAAAGCATTCTCCGCTTCGGTAATCGATTATGTGTACCAGGCAATATTAGGCTGAAAGGGAACATTATAAAAGAAGCACAAGATGCTTATTATAGTGTTCACCCTAGGGCTACAAAGATGTACCAAGATTTGAAGAATGTGTATTTGTGGTCTTAAATGAAGAAATAGATAGCTCAATTCGTGTCGCTGTGTGAGTTATGTCAGAGAGTAAAGTTAGAGCACCAGAAGCCAACATGTATGCTAAACCCACTGCCAATTCCATAATGGAAGTGAGAGCACATCACCATAGACTTTTTTGTGGGGTTACTTATAAGCTCCAATAGATTTGACTCAATTTGGATCATAGTGGATAGACTGACCAAGTGGACAAACTTCATACCTATCAGGATTGGGTATTTTGTTGACAAGCTGATGCAAATTTACATGAAGGAGATCATTAGACTACATGGTACACTAGTGTCTATAGTATCTAATAGAGGGCCCCAATTCACCTCACGGTTCTGGAGAAGTCTGCTGCATGCTATGGGTACACGGTTAGATTTGGGCACGACCTTCCATCCATAAATAGATGGGTAATAAGAAAGAACCATTCAGACAATAGAGGATATGCTTTGGATATATATGCTGGACTTTGGGGGTTTATGGAAGCAACATCTACCATCGGTGGAGTTTGCTTATAACAACAACTACCGTTCGAGCATTAGAATGGCTCCTGACGAGGCACTGTATGGGAGGAAATGCAGATCTATATTGTGTTGTGAAGAGGTTGGAGAATGATCTTTGGTTGGACTTGAGATTGTGGAGATCACCAACAGGGTGGTTACCATAATTCGAGAAAGACTTAAGACTGTTATCAACATGCAAAAGAGTTATGCTGACGTTAGAAGAAAATAATTAGTGTTTCAGGAGGGGGACATAGTTTTATTGAAGGTATCTCTAATGAAAGGGGTGGTTCGATTTGGTAATAAGGGTAAGTTAGCTCCAAGATACATCGGGTAGTTTGAGATAATACAGAAGATAAGTGATGTTACTTACAAGCTCAATTTAACTGCTTCTATGGAAAGAATTCACATAATATTCCATATATTGATGCTGAGGAAACATGTGTTGGAACCAAGCAAGGTATTCAGAGAACAAGAGTTTTAGATTTCAGAGAATCTCACCTATGTAGAGCAACATGTGAGGATTCTTAACACAAATCAAGTGACTTCATAACAAGGAGATACCCATGGTTAAATTGTGGAACCACCATAATATAGAAAAATGTACCTGGAAAACCATAAAATCCATAGTTCAGCAGTACTTCCACTTGTTTCACAATTGAGAGTTGTAATAGGAAATACTTCCCTTTTATGTAATGTAAATTATGCAAAGATGTTATGCATATAAAAATATGATGTTATGCTCATGTTATGTGCTATGTATAATGTGTATGTGCTATATATGATAATGATTGTGTGATGAATATTCGGGGATGAATGTTCCTAAAGGGGGGGAAGTATGTAACACTTGACACTTTTTCGATGTCGAAATCTGAGTTTTCAGTCAAAATCTTCGTGGAATATACTAAAACTAAGTTGAAAAAGTGAATATGGGTTAAAATGTTAAAAGTAAAGGTTGCAAAGGACTAAAATATAAAAATTGAAAAGTTCAAAAGGTGAAAATGTGAGATAAAGGACATGGAAGGACTCAAGTGAAAAATATATAAGTTGGCACAAGAAGTTAGGATTGAGAGCCAAACCATCAGGGTTGGTCATTGAACCTAAAATCGAGCCATACTCACTATAAAAAGGAGAGGAGAAAGGGTTTTGAACATCCAAAACTCTCAATCTAATAGCTCGACTTTGGCTGGACAACTACTGGCGTTAGAATCTCGACCACCCGAAAGTGACCAAAACTCTAACAAGTCTACATGTCATCATAAGACATTTTTACATCATAATTTTTCACTTTTTATTTCATTTCTTACGTTACATTTCATCATTTTAGCGCATTATGTCATTCATTCATTCTCATACCTGTATGCATATATCGTACATGTACATTACATAAAGCTCATAACATGCATACAATACATAACTAACATGACATATAGAAATATATGAAAGAATATCAAATTCTTCATCACCTAGTGACCATACATTTTTATACCGAGTTATACATAGTTATGTCCTCTATTATGCATTCCACTACATTACATTATTCAGAGCAGCAACAACAACTATACATGCTCATTCGGAACCCTTCTTCCGAGTTACCATCTTGACCTTGTGAAAAACGGGCAAAGGGAGAGGGGAGAAAGGATATGCATAAAAAGGGATGTGAGCTATTATGAAATAGCTTCGTGAGTAGACACAAAAAAGCATACATAAAAGTCATCATTTCATGCTTGTGGAATGCATTACTGTGAAACAATTCACATAACTTTGCACATAAGGTGGAACTGTCACCGTAGACTTCAGTGTTCGGTTGCAGAGACAACTCCTCAAGACTTCATTTAATTTAAATTCGGGTAGCCAAAGCATACCCTTGGAAACTGAACCATAGTTTTTACAACGTAAAGACTAGAATCGAAAGAGACGCTCGTTAATTATAGAATAATTAAGAGACGCTCGTTAATTATTCTCTAATTAATAAACAACCCCATTAATTGGTATTTAATTTATTAACAATATTAAGATGAGAAAGACCCAACACTAATTAACAAACTCACACGCGTGGTCCATTTAAATTATTTCATTCATTTTCTTAACAAATCAATGTTAATTGCCATAAATATCAAACCAACCAAACAATTATAGATTTGATTATTTTGAATGACTGGATATTATTTTTAATGACCGAATATCAATAGGCTCAAATTGCATTCAATCACAAAATAATAGATTTAAATAAAAAAATGAACAAACACCAAAAAATAAAGAAATTTTATTAAAGAATGATAAGTCTCACAATGTTTCGAGCGAATGGACATTGATTATCTTTGGCTAAATGAAAGGCAATTAGCCACACATAATTTAAAAATGAAAACTAGAAGAGAGGTAGACCAAATAATCCCTATTTCCTCTACAGAGTGTCCTATTTATAGTAGAAAAACTAAAGAAAAGAGTCCTAAATAAAATACAGTTCTTAGGATAAGATGAGAATCCTATCTAAATAATCTAAAATTCTGATTACAAACTCTCAATCAAATCTGATAAGATTTAAAGTGGTTTTCACAAGATAAATAGTCTTCAAAAATCAAATTCCGAGATTTTGCACAAGATGGTCCGATTCTCCATTGATACAGTCGTGCCCACAGTTATAAAAATCCAAATTCTATCTTTTTTTCAACTCTTTTTTGCTCTAAAATCTCTATCACCTTAAATAAACAATTAAAATATATAAATAGTTATTTTATTCAGCTAAAAATAAAGAGAACTACATAGAAAATAATTGATATTGGCATCTCAACAATAATTCTTAGGTTGTTACATAATCACAACTTGGCATCATATGTACTTTCACAACCCTCTATTCCCTCTAAAAAACTTAAATACATAAAGTGGTTTCTTAAGGATCCAACAATTCAATCTCAATTGGTTATTTTGTTCTGTCTTTGAAACTCTTTTTTTGCGAATTATTGGTCTTTAAATGGCAAGGGAGGTGTGGAAAAAGTTGTCTACCATTTTCTTGTCTATGTAAGCACACTAACTTAGCAACTAAACAAACAACTAAGGCATCTAAGTAAGAGCATCGACATAAATGATGTGTACATGCATCATGCTAAAAACAAATATAAGTGACCAAATCACAGTCATAGAATGCCCAGTGAGTGAAGAGGCACTAGTTAGTGATATCTTAGAGGGTATAGGATCCACTTATGGACCTTTTACTTGCACTATTGAGGCACATAATATTCCTCTTATCTTTTGACGACTTGTACACTCTTCTTCTCAACGAAGAAAATGAAGTGAAATTAGTAGCATAATCCAATGATATGATTGCACCAATGTCTCGCGTTGCTAAATGAAATTCACAATCTCAAGGCTATGATCCTTATCATATTGGGTGAGGGTGTGGTTATCAATCCAATGATCATCCATCTTATGCACCTTTTATCATCTAATAATAACCCAACCATGTGTCACAATTGTCATGGATATGGCCATATATCTCAATAGTTCTTGTCTCCTAAGTCACTCAAATTTCAGTAGTCAAAAGCCATCCATGCATGTTGCTTCTTCTATTTTGTTAACTAATGACATTCCTTTTCAATTTTTATGATATTTTATTTTCTTCCTTTATTTATCATGATTGATATCTATTCATGCCTTTACTAAATAAAATTGTGTTTCCATTGAATTCTTTCCTAAATATTTTATTATAAAAGATGTTCGCATAAAACATACAATATAAGTAAGGATGGACTTTACAACATCACCCTTCAATCAGCTTCCCTTCCTCCTAAAGAAGAAAATTCAACCAATGCACTCAGACATCATCCTTGTAATAGAAAGAATTTTGTAGTATAGAAAATTGATCCACAGAATATTATGGGTCCTCTCTCGATCTAGTCACAATAATATCAAAATCTACACATATTTTGATTGGGCCAGTAATATTAATGATAAAAAAAAATCCATGTATAGGTTTGTTATTTATTTGGGAAGAACTTGGTTTCATGGAGCACAAAGAAGCAAACATATGGTTGCTAAATCAGAAATAGAACTAGCATATAGAGATATTGTTGCACCCACCACCAAAGTGACCTAATTGCAAATAAATTAATTTTCTTCCATCAAAGGTACCATTTTATAGTGTGATAACATTGGTGCTACATGTTTGGTACTAACCTAATTTTTAATGCACACACTGAACATATAGAAGTAGATTTTCACATTTTCCATAACAAAGTTCACAAGGAAAAACTATGTGTCAAGTTTCTTAGTTCCAAAGATAAGATTTCCAACCTACTAACAAAGTAATGTCAAAATTGTGCCATTTGCAGCTACAACAATAGCTCACAATTGGGTCTCTATGCTCAAGAGGGTGTGATAAAAGGATACGACTCTACCTAGTATATTCTATCTACTTGTACTTATCTTCTATTTGTATTGGAATTTCGTCCCACATATAACTTGTACTTAGTCTTGCGTGTGAATTGAATGTTTGTGGGCATGTATATATAGAGAGATTTGTAACGTAGAGCTATTTAATAGTTTTTGTATCAATCTAACACTACCGCTTTAATCGTTGCACATATTTTTATCCATATTGATAAGTATGAGATGGAAACTTGTAAACAATCTATTTTTATAGTAAGAACTCAATCAAGCAATCAAGCCATAAACTTTGGAGACTCTAATGGAAATTGAAGAATCAAGTTATCAAGCCATAGAGAATTTGGAGATTTCAATAGAAATTGATGGAAATCAAGTCATGGAAACAATGCAAATTGAAGACTAATAAGGTACTTAGAATGGTGTGCCATAGAGTAAAATGACTTGGGATACTCAGGATAGTATGCCGAGTAAGTAAGTCGAATCATTCGATTTAGACGAGAGAATAAGTCGGTAGACAGGGAAGTAAGCCGGAGTACTTAGCTAAGACGAGAGAATAAATTGGCAAATGGAGAAGCAAGTCGAAGTATTCGGCAGAGACAAGTAAATAAGTCAGTATGCGAAGAAAATAACACAAAATCTAAGGAAGCAGTTGAATAGTTAATTGGATGGAAATATTTAGCGGAAAGTAACAAACTATAGTTGGCACAACTGTCAACCCAACATAATCCGAAAAACTAATGTTCCTAGTGTGAAAATTTAATCTAATGGGTATATAAATGTATTATGTAATTCAATATATGAAATTTAATAAAGTAAAAGAGAATTCTCTGTTTTTGAGATTTCTCTTAGTTTCTCTGTTATTCTGCATTTTCTCTATTACTTTGCATAGTATTTATATGGTATTAGAGCATATCAGTCACCATATAGCTTCTGAAAATAGTAGGCATGAGTGTTGATACATTCAGAGATAAATTGGTATTACCAAATTCAAATCACAAAGGGACGATCCTTGTTAGCATCCTAACTAACAGAAGGTAATTACTTAACATGGAGTGGATATATAATTATTTCATTAAGAGCAAAGGATAAATTAGGGTTTATCAATAGAAGATGTGAAAAAACTATAGAAAGCTCATAAGATCACGATAAATGGCTAAAATTTGATAGTATAATCATATTATGATCTTAAATTCAGTATCAAAAGAAATTATGGAAGTATTCCTTTATATATTATCTGCCAAAGATTTTTGGGATGATCTATTCCAAATATTCGAGCAAAGTAATGGACCACAAGTATATCAAACTAAAAGAGAATTTGCCTCTTTCACATTGGGAAACCTACATATGACGACGTATTTCACAAAACTGAAAAAATTATGGGATGAAATAATTGTCTTGGATCCACTTCTTGTATGTTAGTGTGATATCTCTAGAAAACTAGTTGAAAGGCACAACAGGGAAAAAATGATCCAAATCTTAATGGGACTAAATTCCATATTTGAGCATGTCAATAATAAGATCTTATTAACGGATCCATTTTCGACCATTAATCAAGTTTATTCTATGATATTGAGAATGAAAAATCAAAATGAGACTACCGGTTTCACAACTGAAGCTATAGAAAATGCACTTGCCATGATGGCAAGATTTAATCAAGAAAAAAAAAAGAAAAAAAAAAGCGATTACGAGTGATGAATCTAATTTCAAAAGAAGAAATTGGGGTAAATCAAATTTCTCCATTCTTACTAAATCAAAGAATCTTTCAACTATTGTTCTAATTGATGTTTTTATTTGTTCCAATGTAGTTGGAGATGCGAATAGAGGAATGGAAGTTGTCATTTTAACCCTTTGAAGATTGAATTGCTTCTTCTTCAATCAGATTTATGATCCTTTTGAACTTCAAAACTCAATCTCATGTTTTCTCCTACAAGAAAAACAAAATTGATGTAGTGTGAAGAAGAAACGATCTACTATACTTGGAATTATATTTATTATAAAATCATGAAATTTAGATTGTTATCATTTAAGAATAAATATCCAAAAATTCTATTAGAGTTTGGTATTTTATTTACTAATCTCACTTAATTTAGTATTCCTAATTAGTTTCAATTAGCATAAACTTATATATTATATATATACAAAAATGTCTGGAAATAATAATAATAATAATAATAATAATAATAATAATAATAATGATAATAATAATAATAATAATAAACAATGATAATGACGATGAAAATAACGTCTAAGATGATAATAAAAATAAAAAATAATAATAATAATTAAATAACGCCAACAATGATCACAACGACAACGACAATAATGACAGTAATTATAACGATAACAACTACAACAACAATAGCAACAGGATAATTATAAGACTTTATTTTGAAAATCCTTTGATCTTTTCTTATTTATATTGAGGTTTTTATTTTGTTAAATTACTATTTAGTATATATAATTTAACAAAATTAACTATTTAATCTCTGTATTTTCAAAAATATATTAAATAATTATTATCTTTTTTAAACTATTAATTATTTAGTTCTTTCATTTATTTAAGTCATTAGTAAAGTATAAATTAACTAAAACATCATTGTTTTAAGGTAGTATCTATAATTTTAATATACAATTATTTCATCCCGGCAATTTTAAAATCACAATTATTTAATTACTGTAATTTAAAATCACGACTATTTAGCCTTTATAATTTTAAAATTTAACTATTTAGTATATGAAATTAATAAAATAAATTAATTAATTAACAATATGAAAATACATGAACTATTTAATGTATTTTTAAAAATAGATGAATTAAATAGATAATTTCACTAAACTACAAGGACTACATAGTAATTCTTTATTTTTTTATTACCGTCATTCATAAACTTTTAATTTGGGATAAGCTTCACCTTTTTCCATAATTTTTTAATAAGGAGTTTAAACGAAATGAGCCGAACTTTAAAGAGTTTAAATTTGACTTGTTAAAATTTTTTTAACATCGAGTCACCCTTGAATCTAACTCATTTCAAGGTTGAGCTGAATATCAATAAACTTAAACTTGATTCGTTTAACAAATAATCTTAGCTTTTATCGACATTTTGTTAAGTTTTTATTGAACCAAGTCTCATGTGGCTATAAAAAAATAATAATTTTTACTTTCTAATTTTAAAAATTTTTAGTTTGAAAACAATAAATTTTTTTAAAAAAATTTATCTCTTTTGTAATATGTGTGTTTTTTGAAATTAAAGCCCTTGTATTTAAAAATTAAAATTAAGTTTAGTTCATTTAAAAAATAAATCGAAACACTAAAATTTTATCAAATCGAATTTCAAAATTACTCACAAAAAATATGATTGATTACTTTGGGCAACACAATCTCTAGAATAAAAAAAATAATGCAATGATTGCTTACTTAAAAAATGAGCCGATATTTATTTTATGAAAAAATAATATTTTTACTATTTTTTGATGTTAGCAAATTTTAAAAGAAAATTATTAATAAAAAATTATTAAAAATTAGATAATTTAAAAAAAAGGAAAATTAAGACAATTTAAAGAAAAAAAAAACCTTTTCTAAACTTTGATGATCTTATTAACATATATAATTTATTACGTTTTAATTTTTTAACATTATAATTAAATTACAAAAAAATAAACTATTATGAAAAAAATTTCAAATACAAATTATTTTCTCCAACTAAAATTAAGATGCAATTTTTCTTTTTATTATAATCTTCAGGAAAACACTCTCCATGTTATCTCTTTCTAAATGTGATTTGCAAAAGAAATTGTTGTTTCCGTAAGCATTCTGCTCCACATCACTTCTCTAGCATTTAGTCTGGAATTTACTATGTTCCGTTTGGATTTTACATGACATCTTTCCCTTTTCTTGATTTTGCTTTCTTGGGAAAAGTGAGAATTTTATATATATATCTTTTGTCCGTTTTCTTTCTCTTTGTTAATTATTGGTAATAGTTTCAGTTGCTCTTACTTTATATTCATTCAGAATAAAAAAAAAAATTACGTTAAAAATGAGAAAAATATGTTTTATCAGAATGATGAATGATATGCACTTCTTCAAGCTCCAAATATGCTGGCCAAGAAGGTGACTTTTGTTAAAGATCAAGAGGGTTAAATATCATATCAGCTGAAAGGACTTTATATTGTCTCAAATGATCATAAAGCACAAGGGCCTCAGCCCCAAAAGAGTCGCACATTCTCATCTATTGAGTCTATTTTGGCCTACAATCTATAACATTTCATTGCCTGTATCACCTTGACCCCTCCACAAATGACACAGAAGCCGACGCTGAGCACCGGTGAGAATGCAGACATTGTTCTAGACAAATATTACCTCAAACTTTGCACATGGGTTGATTTCCAAGTGATTCTGGAAATCAGCATCGCTGTTGAATTTGAATGTATATAAAGCTTGCCTTTGTGTCATGCCTAATGGGTATATTCTGTAGACTTTATAATCATCTCCTGCCTTTATGCTTTCAGGTCTTTCCTGCTTCCAAACTGGTATGTGTTTCATAGCTTTGAACTTCTTCAACACTTCGGACTCCAGGGCATTTAGGGTCAAATTCCCAGATCTGCAAACCATGACCTTATTAATGTTTCGATAAAAAAGAAACAAGATGAATCTAGAGATATGAAATCACTAATCATATTGGCATTTCTACTCATCTATTACAACTGGATACAGAAAATAATTACAAGTTAAATTAGCAATGTAACAACAATGAAAGATTTCTCTCATGGGTTTCAGTGTCCAAATCATAGATGCAGCAGATGCAATAATGACTTTGGCTACTTCTCTTTTTATTCTTTAACTTCATTTATCAAGAATGTGCATCTGCCTCTGTGACATACTATGGATGTAAATGCATGTATATACCATGGCAGACAACCTTATTATTCATCTACAGAAGTCCAGTATTGATTAATAATGTGGGTAATTTTACCATGATCTCATTCACACAAAATCAAATTAAAACAACAAAAGAAAGGAAATCAATGTTGCTTTAGAGCAGAGAGCCAACCTTCGGCAAAAGGCTCATTCTGTCTCTCCATCATCTATCTTCTAAATTCTTCTTCACCCCAGTTTTCCCTTTCGTTTCATCCAGCCACCCATTCCGTTTCTCTTCTCCCTCTGCCCCTCCCTCACCCCCTCTTAATCCTTTTCTCATGCACCTTGTCTACTGCTTCACATCTATTTTTTGAATGAAACCCCACCTCTCCTTTTTTCTGAAGATTTTTTTTTTTAAATTTTCTGTCATGCGAGATTGTTTTTTCAGATTTAATTGTTGATTCTGACGTGTTAAGTATCCCATGCTGTTATGCATTAGATTTAATAATATTATATGCACATTTTCATTTCAATTTCAAAAATGTTGTTGCTTGAATTCTGAATGTTTTATGTTGTTAATACGAGCAGTTGTCTTTTTCCCATCTTATGCCTTAAAAACTGTCTATAAATTAAATCAAATGTGAAAATTCTTAATCGCGGCACTTGTAGAACTGATGAGTTTACCTCAAGAATATAGACTCCACCTCAAACCTTCCTCTTTCTCTTACATATAAATGATACACAGTCTCTGAGCCGCTGATGCACTTGCAGGAACGTTTCTTAAATCCTGGGCTATGCTCCTCTTTTTCTCGAATCATAGTTGCTAAGTGAATGCAAAGGCGGCATGAAGAGTGTACAGCTGCCATATCAACAAGGGCCTTGAAAGAATCAGATGGTCCCTCATACTTCCACCTAATTAACGGACATCTCTTCATAAGAAAACAATTGGAAAATAGCAAATAATATGTACATAGAAAATACAAAGGAAATATATAGCAACAAGAATAAAATCATACCTCAATGAATGATTGTATGCATCAGGATTCTCTGCAAGGTAATTCATAGATTTTGCAACTGACGCAACATCTTCTAGCTCCTTAATATGTAAAATTGACCCAGGTGCAGGAGCAAAATCTTCAATATTTGGAGGGCCAACAACCACAGGAATGGTTCCTACAAAATTTTATTGCAATTTCAATTATCTATGAACTTTTAAGTTTTTCCAATTTTATTCAAGCATTTTTAACTCTCTTCTTTTTCTTTATTCCAATAAATTATTGTTAATCTTGAGTTTAGAGAAGATACCTGTAATTTCAGAAAAATCTTTAATTCAGAAACAAAGGCATGCAAAGACATTTCCCAATCAAATGTAATTGCCACAAGCTAAGGTATGTGGCAGAGAGAGAGAGAGAGAGAGAGAGAGAGAGAGAGAGAGAGTTCTCATACCAGCAACAAGAGATTGAAAGAATTTTTCAGTAACATAATCCTCTTCATTTGAATTCTCAAAAGCCAAGCTAAATTTGTAGTGCTTCAGAGTCTCTACTTTGTCCACTGCAAAAGAAGTCAATGAACTGAACTTATCATACATAATTTCTGCTAAACAAATATATAAACCAACTGATGTTATTAGGTGACATGATCAAAATTAAAGAATCACTGACTAATATTTGGTTCACTTAACAGGTTTTATGTTCCATAAAAGAATAGAACCTCCAAGGTACTGCATACTTCATTCTGACCAAGTCTTTCAGTATCGTCTCTTTCTTCAATCTTTAAGCAAGGATTTCCTTCTTTTTCCTTTTTTAAATCCCCAAAACCTCTCTCAGGATGGATTTGTAGGGACACAGGAAAGGCAACAATTGCATTTGTTGAAAAGGAGGGAAGTGACACCTAATGAATATAATTCATGGGACAAGCAATTGTGATGCTTTTTCCATACAAATGCAATAAAACTTAAGATTGAGTAAATCCAAGTTACACAAGTGAATCTAAGGAAAGGCGCAGAAAGGAACACAAAAGTACTTCTATACCTTCGTGAAAACTCTCTTAAAACTGAGCAAGGTGAACGAAAATGATCCATATAACCAACCATATTTAGGTTGAGACTGAGGTTGAGCTACACTGAGCAACCCATGGATTTTTGTTTAGCTGTTTTTGAGTTTTGAGTAAAACGTGTGAAATTTAACTTAAAAACAAATTTTAATGGCCCTTAATGAACATATTCAATTGTTTTCTCATAAACAACTCTTACAATAATGTTAAAAAAAGACCCTTAATCTCTTCTCTAACATTTTACTTACATCTGCAAATGCTAGACACAACAACTCGGTTAATATATCAGATCCAGTCTCATAAGCATTGGCATAATTTTCACCTATCACATTACTTCAATTATATGGATTTCATAGATTTAAAGTGCAAGGTACAAGAGTATTTAGGGCCCAGTTGCAATGCACAGACATGTACTTTAGGAGTTTCACGAAGATAATGCATAAAAAGTTATGATGATAATATTCTTCCTACTCAGGACACATTTTTTTAGCCAAAATACACGAGACCGAGAATACATTTGTAATTGAAGCTCTCTCAAATCTATTGCAAAATTACTGTTCAATTGGAGAACTGAGTTTTATTCTATTCATATAGATTATATATTCCCAATTAGTGTTCCTAATCAGGGCTGTATTCATTACTGAAAAATAGGCACTTACACTTTTTGTCTATTCTAATTTTTCTTTTTTAGTTCAGAACATTCCTATTTAGAATTCTTGTATAAATAGCTACCTACCTTGCAACTTTCAGAATTAAGACAAAAAGAATTATTTAGTTAAATCTTTTGTCTTCTTTCGTAATGGAGTATCAAAGGCCTGACTTCATTAAGGTCTGAAATATTATTCACGGGAATTGTTCACATGTATGGTCAAAGTGCTCTTCCCTGATAGTTTCAGCTAGGATCCTTCAGTAATATTTATCACTATTCTTCCAAGCTCTTCCCTGAAAGTAGGATCGGTTGCTTATAAGCTTCACTTGCCAGCTGAAGCTCAAATACATCCTGTTTTTCATGTATCCTTGCTAAAGAAGAAGGTGGGGGACCAACAAGTAGTGGTGCAACAACTGCCTCCATTCCAGGAAGATACAGTCCTCATTGCTCCAGAATCAGTTCTGAATATCAGAACAATTCTCAGGGATAGGTGTAGGATTCTACAGGGTCTCATCAAATGGACCCATCTACCTAGTGAAGAGGCAACTTGGGAGGACCATAGTTTCATCTGCAGTCAATTCCTTGATTTTCAGTCTTCTTGGGGACAAGAAGACCTTTATGGGGAGGGTATTATTACATATAGTAGACGTAGAAAATACAAATAGCAAATAAAAGCACAAAACAGCAGAAATAAGCATGTGTATATAGTAAACATGTGCATATAGAGTTTGTTATGAAAAAGGGATGGCAGGTGAGAGAGTATTGGAGGGAGATTCTGTTGTAACAACTCCACTACCCACTACTATAAGTAGCGTGAATCAGAAATGGAAAATCATCAGAAAAATTGCCAAACAGACTCCCATTTCTCTCTTTCTCTACCTATTCTGCTCTAATCTTTCTCTACTATTCTATTCTTCTATTCTGCTCTAACCTGTTTGAAAAGAAGTTGACTTTAAGAAGTTGACTTTGAAAAGTTGAACTAGGAAATAAAAATATTAATCCAAAAGAAAAAAGCCGTGATCGAAATTCCTCTTCAGTAATCAAGGTAGAGCATCAGAATCCAAATGACCATGTTCAATCTAATAAAACCATATTGAGAGAAAGCAATGAACTCATCATCTAATATAGCTTCTATGGCATGCTTTTGTTATGGAAGAAATGGCAATGTTGCGTATGTTGACCTATCGAAAAATTAGAAGGAAACTAGAACCAAATTGATGCAATAGACCTAAGAAGCAAGATCCAGCCAGAGGATGTTTATTAGTCAGTAGTGAGAGTACACTTAGTATACTCAAAGGGAAAAGATATACATCCATGATATTATACTAGTTCTCAATTGTAAATATCAATAATATTAAACTCTACTAAAATAACTAAATGGCATATGCATTTTTAGCATAATAATTAGTCCACTTAATACTAGGATTAGAATCCCACATAAGAAAATACTAACATAACACTAATTAGGAATGCTAAACCAAGTTAAACTTCATAAGGAAAATATCAGTATTTAATTAAATTCCAAAATTTCTTCTTAAAATAGGTAGACCTAAAATCCCTAGCCGGTGATCATGCATCATTTATTTCTGAAATAAGAAACCTAAACCTTCACATTAAAAGACGGCTTAAATTACCAAGACTATTTGTTACCAAGGAGAACTTCCTAGAGTAATGTGCATATCACTCAGCCAAACAACTAAGTACAGAACTAGACTTGATCCTCATAATCATAAACATACTTCTTTGTTCGCTTTAAGTGTCAAAAACTAGGAACTATATCCATTTTATCCTATGCAAATATGTGCACAGTCAACAACCAACACATGCACACTTGTCCAAGAGTCGTCGTTTTCTTTTCCTAAAAACTGATATATCATACGTAACCTTGCTATGGCTGAAAGTTGATGGGTCCAAAACAGAGATATTAGAAATAACAATCACTCTCCAAGTTATGATCAGCTTCAACAGCAAATAATTGGGTAATTAGTTTAGCACTTCAAGCCAAAGCATGTTGAAGGCACAATAAATCTCATAGTCAATTATGAAATAAGACTGAAATAAGATTGAAATTTAAATAGTAAACATGAAATTAAAAATATGCATTAAGAAAAACATAAAAATACAAATATCATAGAAATGCAAGCTCACCTCTTCCATCACGGTTCCGATGGCAACCGCCATAAGAATCTATTTTGATTTTCGCCTTTTCAAGTCCTTCAAGAGCTTGCAAACGAAAGTTGCGTGCACCACAGTTGGAAATGAAAGCAGCTGCAAGCGCTTTTTCAGTCTTTGGCTGCACCAGCGCCATGATATCATACTCAGCCCAGGAAAAATATCCAACCGGAACATCTGACGAAAGACTAGTCGTCATTATAACATTGTAACCCCTCCTAATTCACAAGAAAATCTAAACATCAGTTTTCCTCCTAATCTGAAAGAAATTTGAAGTATTAAGTTCCATAAGCCAAAAAAGAAAAGGAAAAAAAAGGAAGAAAGAAAGATTCTTGCTGTGAGAATACTCATTGAAGTGGCAAGAAAAATGAATTTACATAATCCCATTGATTTTTTGTTTTCCAGCCTCTGCATGAATATGCAGGTGAAATATTGCACTAGATAGCTAGTATTTCAAAGGCAAATGTCAACTGGAAAACAAAGTAATTTACATATCATTAATCCTTCATGTATCCCATGTCCCATCCTCAGTGTTCATATGACAACTTGAGAAAGACCAGTGGCACTATTGCAAAGTTAATATGGAATTTAAGCACCATTTGACGCATCTCATATGTTGTTTATACATTCTAATGTCCTTCTATATACATTGATTTAATCAAGGAAAGAAGAAAAAATTCCAAGTAAATAAATATTTCAAGTTCTTAACATACTTCCATCTCATTTCCAAAATCTCACAGGTTCTTTACAGACAGAAAAACCTTTTACCAAACGGATAAGCATATCCTTGCAGTTTGATGCTTTAGTTAATATTGTAGTTTTTAGACAATTTAACTAAGCTGTTGGCTAGATACAAATTCCTAGATATCAAATGGTAGTGTTCCAAAAAAAGTTTTGGGAGAAAAATAGTCAAACTCTTTCCCGACTCAAACAAAACGCATGACTCATTTTCAATTGACTAGTACTGAAATTTGTAGTAGTTTATGGAACATTACAAATTTCCTATATGAAGGTTGCATCTTAAAAATCTAATTAAGTATAAAATTTAATGTTTCTTGTAAAATATTTGTTTGGGAAATTTAATCTTTCAATACAGCTTCAGAATATTGTTATTTAATTGCAGGTTTCCTAATTTGGGATGTTTCTTCACATTACGTACTGGTTTAAAATCTTCCCAATTTCAGGTTAATCTTCCAAGTAGGTGTAGGATTAATCATTTAAAGTTTCTCTACGTATTAGTTGCTTTTTTAGCAAAAAAGTCCAATTAATCAACCCTAAACTTTTTATCAAAGTCCAGAATACCACTTTGATCTTTTTGGTCAAAGTCAAACTAAATCTGGACTTTTCCATTAATTCCAAATAAGTTATGACATAGTAAAATATTATTGTTGGTAATTATTACCCATTTAAAATTATTTTCTATTTAATTAAACATTAAAATACAAAAATCAAGAATAAAAATAGTATTTAATATTAAAAATTTTAGAAAATAGTTTTATTATTAGGAAATAATTACTTTTTTAAAATATTTTATTAGGACATAGTTAGACTTAAATGCAACTTTCAGGTTTTAGATGGCCAAAAAGATCGAAGTGGGCTTATTTGAACTAAAGTTGAGAGCTTATTTGGAATTTTTGGTTTCCCTTTTTATAATTAGTTTTTTTATCAATCATGTCTTCTCCCGCCTCCCTCTTCCAATCTCGTTCTTCTCCCTCTTTTTTCCTTCTAAAAGCTGCCTAACACATCAAATTGGTTTAGTAATCCAGATTCAATACAAACACCAATATTATCTTCTTTTCTCTCTCTAATTCAGACTCTTCATTGCTACCTAATTTATTCTTTAAATCCAAACTCTAGAATTCATCAATCCATAGAATTTTGCACACCATAAGGTCATTCATAGGCTGGTTGAAAGAAATAACTAAGTTCACATGACAATATAGATAGCTCAGCTGTCTTTTTTTCACACTCCTAAAACCGTATACCTTAGGTTGAAACTCCCTATTTAACTTTTTTAAAATCAGCTTGATATTTGTATAAATTTTGTATATAAATGTTTTATGCAACAAACACCAATTTTAGCCAATTAGGCCCTTCCACCTAAATTGGAATGAAATTTTAGCATATGCAATAAACCTTCGTACACCCATCAATATAAAGAATCTATTGGAATCTACAAACTTCAAACACAATTGCAAAAGATATTTTGATGCTTGCTTCAATTCTTGTTGCCTAAAACAAAAAAAATTTTCTGTACAATTAAGTAATTTATTTTAGCTTGTGCTTACCCACCGTCGTGCCTGTGCGATATTGTTCTCTGCATAATAGTGAGATGATTCCATTGATCGGAGCACACTAGCAGTTCCACCTTGGTTAGGTGAACCAAATGCAGCATCAGGACTTTTACTGGGGTCAAATCCAAAATTGCATCCCACAGCACAAGTCTTCCACTCCTACATGTAGTTGTGTATGTATTATCGATGGTAAAACATCAACAAAAGGTACAACAATTTTCAAATTCTCTGGAAACATTTGGCTGTTCAGAACATCAAAAAAACTAGGGAAAGCATTACGGTCCAGCAAAAACAAGCTTCCTATTCTAAAATTTATTATGCAAAGTGGAAATTCTATGCGCAAGTACAAGATTAATTCTGTATGATGTACAAATACACATCAGCTAAATAGTTTCATCCAAGATTTTTTCAATATCTAACATGTTTCAACATTATAAAGCATATTATCGTGCTACAGGAAACTGAAGTTTGAAATTAACCAGATCCTTGTATCATTAGGCTCTAATTGATACAAGAAAACCATTATCCCAAGTAAAATTAATAGAAAGAGAAACCAGCCCCTTCCCCATTAGATGATAAGCTAATGATGTCTTAACTTAAAAATTAGGACATATAAACTACAAGCACAGCCTTTCAATGGTATTGTGCTTCAAACTCTTCTTTTCTGGTTCAGCAAGCACGAAAAGAACAAATTGTTGAAAGAAAACCATCAGTAATAAACTCAACCCAAAAACCTGAAAACCGACTAATTACATGAATGCAAACTAAAGAGTTACAGCGACTATCAGTAAACTAGTAACTCAAGGTTTTCTTCACCAAAAAATTAGGATGGCTTCGGAAAATGTGTGTATTCATTCATGATTAGTTCGAACATGGAACAACTGGAGAATCTTTCCATGATGGGCTTAAGAGATACCACATACAGCCACCTAATTAGCATACAGGGAAATAGCATACAGCCACCTAAATAGCATACAGGGAAATAGCATACAGCCACCTAAATAGCAAGTTTCTTCATCCAACTACCGCATGCAATAAATACTTAACCAGACTCAATTAATCTTAAAACTAATTGCAGTGACCTACATGAATCCTTTTCCTCTGATTCCTACATCATATAAACAACTAAATTAAATGTTGAAAAGCTATTATCTAGCTAGTACTAATTTCCTGGAAGTGGAGGCAGTAATCTGGAAGTAGACTTAATGCTGAACGTCTACAAACCAGTGTGAAGGAAACCCATAAACTCAAACAAGAAAACAAGCAGCGGCAGAAAAGAATACAAGGACACATATTAGACAGCTTAAATCAAACAAACCTTCTCAGCACCATGGACTAATATAGGATCTTTATCAAAATCCCTTGTGTAAACCACAGCGTCCTCTTTCTCTAACCACTCCTCGCAACTATCTAAGTCCAAATTTCCTTCATTCTTGTTTCCTTCGTTATTCTGAACACCAATCAATTCCTGTCCAAAATCCTCACTTTCCAAATCCGAATCACGCAAAGGAGAAGACTTAAAAAACAAGCTATCAGCCCAATCAACTAGAACTGCATTTTTAGCCATGTCAAGACGACCCAAAAATGCTATCTCAGCTATAACCACAAGAACAACAAAAAGGGGAAAAAAATTTGACCATTTCTTCTTAGGAACCGAAACTGAAGAAGATGACGATCGGGGAGAATACAACCCATCAGATGAAGGTAATCCTTCTTGAGTTGCAGTTCTCGACCCTCTTAAATTTGAAAAAACACCCATCAAGCAAAACCCTTCTTTTCCCAACTGGCGCTATAGTTTACTTCTCTTTCTCAGGAAAACAAAATTGGGACAGAAAGAAAGAGAAAAAGAAAAAAAGCAACCAAGTGATGTCAAGAATTGATCCAACGTCGAATCTGCAACATGGGTTGTGATTCTAAGCGTTTGTTCAATGGAAAAAATTTGGGTTATTAAAGAGAGAAACTGAGAAAGAGAAGAGAGTATGTTAGTTGGGTATGGGTTTCTGAAGGGGCCAAGTTATACCAGGGTGTTCTGAGAGAGAGAAGAAACTGTTGTTGAGAATTTATATTTCAGATGAGAGTCAATGGAGAAAATTAGATTTTATTAATTATTTTTATTTATGTATTAAACGCAAAGCAAGCCGAGCTGCTCTCCCTCAGACAAGTTTTCATCCTTTCTTCAAACATGACTAGTCCTGCCACGTCATGATAATGGCAGGCCCAATGAAGAGTTGACAACTAGGATATCGTCCTTCGTACAAATCTACATGATTCTTTTTTCTTCGACACGACACTATTTTGAAGGAATATGTTATATTATTACTGATCTTATTATCGTTGTTGTTAAAAACAATGATCATCACGTTATTTTTGTTGGTCTCAAGGCTCTTACTTTCTTGATAATAATAACCAATTAAGTTATTTTAGTTAATTTTTTTAAGAAAAGTTGATGTTTTACAATGGATAAGGTCTTAACATACTAAAATACTATTATAATTATTTTATGAATAAATAGATAAAAATAATTATTTTGTTATAAACTAAAAACAAACGCAAATAACATAATAACAATAAAAAAATACTATAAAAATAAAAAAAATTATGAAATTTCATCAATGAATTATCGATAATATAATTTAATCATTATAATTTAGATGGCTAAAAAATCAATAATTATGATACTTTAAAAATACACACTTTAATAGCATTCTAGTAATATTTAGTAATGTCTTTATAATTATGTTTATAGTTAGAGGTGAGCACAGATAAGTAACATTAGAGGGGTTACTAATTTGTATTAACATGTTAGCCTAACAACAAAATGATTAGTACTAAAATTTTTAATTTATAAATTGAAAAGAAAAACACTTTATAATATTTTAATAAGTGAATAAAATTTTGAAGTGAAATACATAAAAGTTGTCAAAATTACTAATTAAATTTACCCGTTCAAATGTAAAAAGAGCAAAACGGACTAAATGACAAATATACTTCCATTTACAGAGGTTGAAGTATAATTTTTTAGAAATGATTTGAAATACACATAAAAATGACTTGAATAATATAAAAATAAATCTTAGTAGATCAATTTACAAAAAAGTTAAAGTGACGATGTGTAGAAATAGAAAATGCTAAGTAGATCAATATAGAATTACCAAGTTTAAAATGGAAAATCAATCCAAATCATCTAAGTTGTTATCCAAATTCATCCCAATCCTATTTGTGTCTTTAAATATCAGAAAAATAGTGCAAATAAGGATAAATGAGCACAAAACTAGTTGCTTATTCATCTCTCCGACTCAATCATCTAAAAAATATGCATAGTTCACCATAGATTGCTTTCATATAAGCTTACGAACATCAATTTTGATAAGATTTTCAAGTATCCCAATACCCAAAATAATTTTCTAACATTATAAGGGATAGTATACAATAAGAGGAATAAAAAAATCAGATTTAGTTTAGGTTTTATATTGATTAAATTGATGAACGTTAACACGGGTGTTATTTGGTATTCATAATGGTAAAATAATTAGTATTTTGTATTGGTGTTGGTTACTTTGATTTATTATTGTATAAAATAACTTGGAAAGTAGAAAACACATTAGGATTCATTTTCAAGTTGCTGAAACTTGATATTTGATGAGAGATGTGATGATTATTGTTAATTAGAAATGTATATTTGCTAAAATTGTAAATAAAAATATTAGTTCGGTAAATTTTACATTACGACAGAATTTAGGTCAACTTGGGGAATAAATTTGGAGTTGTTTTTTATGCCAAAAGAGTCCTAAATATTTCTTAAACAATTTGTATAATTAAAAGGAGTTGCTGAAATGAATAAATTTCAAGTTGTAGCACCAAATTTAGGCGTTGCCTAAATGTGTGTGTATGTACATAGTTGTTTTAGTTTGGTAGCTTATTTTAACCATGGCTAGCATTAAAAATGTGATATTTCAAGCCTAAAAATATGTAAAAGAAGAGTTCCAAATTAGAGTAACCATGATTCAATAAACCTAAGTTAGTGCAATTAGAAAGTGTATGTATAAAAATGGTGCCCTTAGGTTGTGTTGAATTTTGATGTTGTGTAAATGATTTTATGTGGTTGAATTTTTCATTATGCCATAATTTATATGGTTACCTTAGGTTCAAAAAATGTCAATTTGATGTATGAATTCTTGATATGCCTAATTGGTATGTATTTTTTACCTAAATGGTAAAATCATTAAGTTTGTACAAAATTGTGCAAAGTTGTGTAACTTGCAATATGTTTTTAATTTGTTATTGTGAATACTCGAATTTTGAGGCTCAAAAAGTCCATTTTCTCGGAGTACAAACAGTCCGGCTAGATCAGAGTTTTTCTACAAAAGTCTCCGGAAGTATGCCAATATGGTACTAGAAATGACCAGAATATTGCACAGGACCCAAAGGTGTCCTCGAAATAATTTTTGAAAACTTAAAACTCTTGAAAAACAAGAAAAAAAGGGAAAAAAATCATCAACACAGCGTCCCACCGCCGCAAACACGGCAGTACACCGCATGAGGCCGGGCAGCATACCGCCCGAAGACCGAGCGGTACACTGCACAAGGCCGGGCGGCATACTGCCCGAAAACCAAGCAGCATACCGCCCGAAGACTGGGCGGCATCCTGCCCGAAGGCCGGGCGGCATCCCGCCCGAAGGACTGCCGCCACACGGCGGCATACCGCAGGGCAGCGACGGCAGACCGCCCAGGGATGCCGATTTTGCCTATAAAAAGCAACCTCCAACTCCGTTCTCCAAGTCCCGTCTTGAATTTTCGGCATCACTCTCCCTCCTCGCTTTTTGCGATTCTTTACTGCTTTCCCTAGTGCATAAACTGTTGCATTATTACTTGATCTGTGATTACTAAAATTGCTAAAATCAATTAATTAAATCAAGCTGAAGCTTAGCAGTGGAAGACTCCTGAATCAGGTACACAACACTTTTTTTAACCTTATCTTTTTAATTTTGAGTATGACATACATTATTTCTCTTCTACTCCACACTCTCTAAAGCATGATCATTCACATTTTTGCTTTAATTTTATAGATCTAAGCTAAAAACGCCTTATTAATCAATAATCAAGGTGTTTATGCTATATCCAAATAAAAATGGCAGAAATGGCCCTATTAATTCATAGTTGTGGTCATTAAGCCTAAATCACATTATGTTGGCATTAAAATTGCCTAAATTTCATTTATTATTGCATATAATGCTAGATCCAGATTTGTGG
>CAOGCB010343586.1:0-18119 GCA_948266635.1 Cnidoscolus chayamansa
ATAGATTCAGTAGAAAACAGTCACCATTATAATCTGAGCAATAAAATATAACCTAACCTAGAGGGTTGGATCTGTCTAAGGACACTACAACACCACCCATCAAAAACAGACATACAAAACAATGAATAACAAGAAAAAGCAACAGAAAACAACGCCACCCAAATGTAGTAATATAGTCTGAGTCTCTTCAATCAACTTAACCCTTTAACTTATCTCTCAACTTAAACAAGTTTTTGCTAATCTCTAACCACGCCATCAAGCTACAAAATGCCTTTTGAGCATTCTAGGTGGCTTCTTTTGGACATGTTCAAGATAAACAAAGGCATCTTCAAACCACTGAAATTGCAAATCTTTAAAGGACAAACTACTAACACCAATACTTCATTTATTCTGACTATGCTGAGCAGCATCCAACTTTTTTCATGGCTGACACATCATCTTTCCCAACATTTATGGTCTGTCCCTTAGGCAATGCTGCTGGGTCATCCCCAACCTCAAGAGCCTTTCGGCTGACGACACGGTAGATCTGAGTTAGTACTTCCGTGAACGAGTTTTCAACATTCAAGGACTCTAGAGCAGATGTTTCCATAAAAAAGGTGTTTTCTCTCTCAGCAAATGCCTTGGCATCCTCAGTTGTTACTGCTCGCAAGTGCCTCAAATCTGCCTTGTTTCCCACAAGCATGATAACAATGTTGGAATCAGTATGATCCCTAAGCTCCTTCAACCATCTCTCCACATTCTCAAAGGTTACATGTCGAGTGACATCGTACACAAGCAAGGCACCAACAGCTCCTCTATAGTACGCACTAGTGATTGCACGATATCTGAAAAAAAGGGATATGATAGAATGAAAATCTGTTCCTCCAAATCCATGTGACAATAGAAAATAACTTTGTCCAACCAAGCTAAACAATACAAATTAGAACCAAAAAAAAAGTTGTCATTTTCAGATATCCAGTGATCATGATAGTTGGTACATTTCTCCCCTTTCTGTTTTATTTATATCTTCACATCCCCAAAAGCACACCCCTTCCCCAGGAGAAAAAAAAAAAAAGAGAAAAAAAATCCATAAAGGAAGAAGGGATAAACCTCCAGAACTCAAACAGATGCACAACAGAACAAAATCAGATATCTGATTACAAAACTAACTTGTTTTCTTCTCATAATGCACAATCAAATCTGAGAATAACCCACGATGTTAAAGGGCCAAGAAACATTAGTTCTGGTCGCAATGAACATTTCATTATTGTAAAAGCCTTCAATCCTTCGTAGACTTGTTCCCAGATTATTAGTAATAAAAAGCAAAACAGTGAACCATAGTACAAGATCACATGACAAAGACTGAAAATTTAGAGCAAAAGAAACAAAGAATTAGCCATCACCATGCAGATTTGCTGCTTATCCAAATATCTAGAGAACTCATTTTGTAATAAAATATTTTGAAAACTTTCATCAATTTCGCACTAAAGAAAATAGTAATATCTTGTTGCTATTATTGCCTTAAAAGACTTTCACGTTAATAATGGATCTTTTGAGCCAAGACACCAAGCAGATTCACAATAAATGAGAGGGATAATGTGGCTTTCATCAATGTCTAACACAAATCAGCAATCAATTCCTATGCAAATTCTAAATCACTAAATAGGCAATGTTGGAGTCACATGAACCTTTCAGGTGGTATTATTGGCATTAAAGAACCTGTCAGGACTCAAGCATACTAGTGAGTTTTAGCTCAATGATGCTAGTCATTTCTAGAGATTTGAGCTCTCGAGAATTCGGGTTTTGAGTCTATTTGGATCCAAATGAACAAAAAAATTAAACTGTCAGACATTGCACGCAGATTTCGTGAACACTCCATGGATATTAACAGAAACATATTGTGGGATCAGGATTGAACTACTGATTAAATTACAAGCATCAAATAAGAAGCTTCTAATTAACAGGAGTGACATTCAAACTTTGGCAATAGCTGTCCAATAAGTAAAGTATATTATCAATAACTCGATCCAAAATTAACTCGACAAAATGTTATCTTTTTTACATGTTTTCCGTCTCTAATAAGCAACAGAGTTGATCATAGAAACTTCCTAGAAATCAAATAACACATAGAAATGGTAATTATGTAGCTCTACGCACTTGAAGGCACAGATCTAATGTGGAAAGCAAGAACAAAGTTAATGCAGTTTGCTTATAGCATCTGCTAAAAAGAAACAAACCCACAAAGCAGAATTAGAAATGGGTCTTCGGAATTCAAGATTGTTAGTGAAATATACCTTTCCTGGCCAGCAGTGTCCCAAATCTGGGCCTTGACGACCTTGTCATCGACATGGATGCTGCGTGTGGCGAATTCAACACCGATGGTGGATTTAGATTCGAGGCTAAATTCATTTCTTGTGAATCTCGACAAAAGATTGGATTTCCCAACCCCAGAGTCGCCTATTAAGACCACCTTAAACAAGTAGTCATAGTCATCGTCTGCCCTGTAAGCCCCCATTAACGTAAATCCCCTCTCTTTCTCAGCGTTTGGAACAAAAGGGGGTTATGGGGTTTTGAAAATGAAGATCAAATCGAAATGGGCAGTCTTTGCTTTTGGATATGGAAGATGAGATATGTGGATTTTTGAAAACGAAGATTAAAAACAAAATAGATGGGTATGTGTAGCTATGGAAGAATGGATCTATCTTATATGAGAGAAACCGAAAACTTGGAAAACCGGTTTGAACCCCAAAAATAAAATGTTTTGAGGTAATTTCACATTTTTATTTCATTAATCGATTATTTTCTTTGTGGTTTAAATTTTTAAACCTTTTTTTTTATTGAAATAAAAAGTTATAACCTTTTTTTCTTAATCTGAAAATGCTCACACATAGTTTAGTTTGAAAAATAAAAAGGGATTGTAGTTATGAAATTAAAAATTCTTTAAATATATTAATTAAAAATTGTATTTTAAAATATTATTTTAATCTCTTTCTAGAATTTAAAGATTCTATATTTTCATTAAAATACTTTAAAAAAAAAGAAAAGAAATTAAAACCACCAACTCAAAACCCTAAAAGAAGAAAAGCCATTTGTAATTATTGTCTCAGTAATTGTTTCTCTTGGGGTTGGAATGTTTAATAGTTTTCACACTTAATTTGATAAATCACATTTGGGCAATTGATGGGTTTTGTCTAATTTGACATTTTTTCAACAATTTAGGCAATTGTAATCATACACTGCCATCAAATCAAATGATTATTATGAAAAGTCTTTTTTTTTTTTTTAATATAAACTTAAGAATTGATTTGTCTTCAGAAAATAGTTGCTATCAAAATTTAATACACCAGGGCTTCAAATTAAATGCATGAGGCATTAAAAATATTATACAAGAGGTTCAATTTTAGATCCAAAAAACATTCGAAAATCAACTAAAAAAATAGATAATTTTAACTTTATCCTAAATTAAAGAGAGGAAATGCTTAATACTCTTCTTCACTCCTATCTCCAGCCAATATAAGAATTTAATAGTGTCTATAAAATATTGATATCTTGCAATTGAGAAACTCCTAAGTTAAAAAGTCACAAATAAAGTACATGTTTTTCAAACTTAGGAGGTTTCTTTTGAAGTATAAACGCGGCAATGTGTCTCCAACATTCAATAAAGTTCAGCGAATGATTCCAACTTTCACTAATATTTTGAGATGGCTGAACTATAAAAAATAGCTGTCGAGTGTTGAAGTTATATTGTGTAAATCATGGCATTATTGTTTCACTGATACAAGTTCCCTTGCCAATTTGTCAAAGAATAATTATTCAGAAATTTCTAAAATAATATAAACTATATTCAGGGAGACGATATAAATTAGTAAATATGGTACATACTCTGCTACTTTCAACAACAGAGCGATGTGAGGGGCTACAAAATTTTGTGGGAATGATTTCATTCTTTTGGCCTCTTACTCATGGCTTTACGCTTGTTAACATCCAGGTATCTTTTTCTCAGCCGAATGGCCTTTGGCGTCACCTGCATGCACAACAGAATTCAGAATTCAGAATTCAGTATAATCGACTGCAAAAAAATTTCGTGCCAGACAGCGAGAACAATGAAGCATTGATGTAACTCACCTCAATGAGCTCATCAGAAGCAACATACCCAATGGCTTCTTCAAGAGTCATCTGCATATAGATGTATTCTGATGTTATTATCTATCTCAAGTGTATAGTTTGGCTGCTAATCACATATCAACACCAGCTTGTTTTAATTTTCCATTAGTGGATATTCATTATTCCTCAAGTAGCAGTTACGTGAAATTTTATACAAATTTCCTGAACGTGAATACACTTTATAAAAACACTTCCTACCTGGTCATTGAATCATCTTCATTTTACAGTCTAGTTAAATCTTGAGTTTCCTTTCCTTCCAATTCTCTGTTTTCTAATGCTCTTTTGGTGTTGCTCTCGTACACTACCTATGCAATTGGCTTATTCCCTTTCATGCTGTTATTTATGTTATGTATCATTTATCAAGAGATTGAGAATGAATGAAGTGTGAATTGGAATTTTTTGTTACTATCATGTCAAGACTTTTTATGTCACTCATACCATGAAAACAGAAGCAATCAATAAAATCACAAAAGTTAGCCACTGCATACCAGGCGAGGCGGAGATAGTCTCACATTCTCATCTTTGCAAGCAGCTCGCACATTAGTAAGTTCTTTAGTCCTAACTGGGTTTACCTGTGACAAGGAAGTAAATTTAATGCCGTTCATCTAGAAATAATGCAATGCATAAAATAAAGAGGCTTAAATCCTTCTTACATCAAGATCTGTATCCCGTGAATGTTCGCCCACAATCATGCCATCATATGTCTGCAAAATGACAAACAAATGTGAGTAAGCATCACTGATGATTAGAGCAACTAAAATATGAGGGAAAAAGATAGATGTAACCATAACCATCATACAAGGGAACCACCCATCAAGTATAATGCATGGTTATGACATTATGCTATAAAAGTTGAATCAACTCAAAAGTTGCATTAGAATCCATTTACCAAAACAAGCCTACCAGTGGGAAGCATGCTATATTGAGGGGACCACATAAAACTCAACTATGCAAGAAGTAAACAGAGTCAGGAAAGAACCTCCATTCCAGGAGTTACGAATAGTGTTCCACGAGCTTCTAAGCTCATTAATGCATGTGCTGTGATTGTACCAAAGCCCATTGATACCTGTTCAAATGTTTAACATAAGTTCAACCAGAACACAGTAGTCAAATAAACATCTAAGCAACAGTTCAATGAAGCAAATCAGATGAACATTACATGTACATATAATTACTGAAGAGGGGGGATTGAGAAAATAGAAGACAGAAGAGGGAATAGCCTCGATGGTGAAGAGGGAGGGAGGGTAGGTTGCTTGCAAATCTGTCTTCTCATATCATATATCCAAGAAACAAATTCAGATAATGGCTACAGTTTAAGCTTCATAAAACAAAACTAGAAGTTCAGGGAGCAATCACAAAAACCTAAACAATAATTAAAAAAAAAAAAAGAGAAAAATTCCAATTGAGATAGATTTTATCATCCAAGGGAAGTATTGAGATTGCAAGTTTATTCCTCCATTGCATTGGGTTTGAATTGTTCTATGCAAGCCCTCCAAACAAAAAAGCCTCAAACTGAACCATATAAAATAAACCTATTCCACACAAAGATGACAGCCACTTCTGATCAGCTATTAAACAACTTAAAAGAACAACCAAGTCTAGTTCAATTGTGGGAAAATAAACAAGAGGTAAAACGTACCAATACTCCCTTCCTAACATTTCCAAGTGGGCCCCTATGTTTTGCATAGGCTGCAAACAGCGTAACAAATTATATAAGCTTGGTATATTCAAGAGAGGGAGGAGGGAAAAATAAACAAAATCATTGGAAGGACAAATATAAAGAAATGCAACATGCACACAAAGAACCAAGTGCTTAGAAATTTCCCCTATAACTGGTCAATTCCTACAGAGAATAATAGAAAATAGACTGCTTAATCATATTGGAATGTGAACCTGTTTCACAATTTGGGTCAAACAAACATAAAACTGCCCCAATATAGAATACAGAATCTAAATTGGGCAATTAGCAATTGCCATGGAATATTAGTACATCATGTCAAAACAAGCAATCCAACCCTAGATGCAAACGATATATATATATATATATATATTGCAAATTTGTACGATCAGATAGAAACCAAAGATTTTCTGTTGTATGGATGTACCAGGAATGGTCACACAGTTTTGGGTTTTCAAAACAGAATTTCCACACTCTAGACATTGGCACTAAGACAGGTAGTCCAAATCATCCAGGGCCAATTGAGAGGAAATTGCCATCTTTCTTGATGACCCAATTACATGACACTAAGAAATATAGAAAAATGAAATTCCAAGAAAAAAATGGAATAGCAACAGAATTATCTTGATTCTTGAGGGAAGCATCCATACTAAGGAAAGCCCGATGCATAAATCCAGTTCCACGTGTGTCACTGCTGAACACGCTCCTATAACCAACCAGACCCCTGAAGTTTACAATAAAATGGATGAACTATTAGTGGAAGGATAATTGAAAATCATCAGGAAGAAAAAAATTGGGCATATAATTGGTACACTTTCAAATTTCCTGCTCCAATCTGAGGAGACATAACTAATATGCATGATGCAAGAAATGATGACTGAAGCCATAGTTGTAAGATGAATCTAACATAATACAACAACACTAGTTTAATGGAAAAGGACAATACATCATACATGATAAGTAAGATATACAGCTTCAACTCGGTGCCAGAAATTTGAAACAAGATTATATATCATCAAAATGATGTGGGTCACAAGAAATGCTCCAGGCAAAAGGAAATATTGTCTCAAGGCATATGAAGGATGCAGCCAATGAGTTAAAAGAAAAATTCATAATGGTGCAGCTGAGAAATTCAAGAAAATTCAAAATCAAATACTCGGAAGCTTAGGATTAAGGTTCAATTTTAATGTATATAGAGAGATTTTATAGTCCTTTCTAGTTCTTTTCCAGTTTTGCTTGTGTCTATTTAAATATATTTGCTGTTGGTCTTTTACTAACATCAAAGGGATGATTTTGCAATTTCAGTTTATGTTGGCTCACTCTTTGGAATTAGTATACCTATGTTTATAGTTTTGTTTCAAAGTTCGGATCAGAGCAATTATACTCCTAGTTGCATGATGCAATTCAACCTTTGGTATCATGCCTAAGGAACTTTGGGTGTGATGGTTAAGAAAGTTGTGTGAAAAAATAAAACTTTTTTCCTATTCACAGCCCACAAATTCTCTTGTTTAAATTTGCTTCTAAAATTCCACTCCTATCACAAACCCAAGTTCACCTAAACTTTACTTAATTTAGCCTTCATAATGCCTCCAACTTCAACATCAATTCTAAGACCTGCAAAAAAACATTAGCAGCATCGACAGCGGTGGTCATAAGGAACCCTTTGATGTTTTTTAGTTTTCCAAAGTGCAACAATCCAATCTTTTCACGAATACACGATGAATGGTTCTTGCAAGCAGACACCTACAATAATGACTAATAGCAATGCTTACATACAGAACATGATTAAATTTATATCCAACTCCCAAGGGAGAAAAGATGAAGAGGGAGAGGAGACTGTTCAATGGACAAGGGCATTCCAAAACTATCCTAATGCATCATAATTCTTGTTTACATGTGCACAAGCAAACTATTTTATTCCATGTAAAAGAAAGACATGCCTTGAGGTCCTTAACAGAAAACTAGAGCACAGAGAAGAGCTAGAATATGATTTACAATGGCATACAAAATTGACTACACATGATATCAACATGAACGAGAAATGTTAAAATACAGAAAATAGCTCATGGTCATTAGAAGTTATTTAAGTTGCTACATTCATGCATGTACAAGTGAAAGATGAAATACAAAGATTGAAGGAAGGGAAGTAAGTTACTCAGAAAATTATAAATAAGCACATAAGTATGCATGCCTTGGGTATTATAGGGAGAACTATTCACCGACCTTGATGGACAAGTCAAAGACAATCTAGTCCTGCCAACTTGTCCAGGAACAGGACCCATATCAACAACCTCTGCTCGCCTATGAGATAAAGCCTCCATAACTAATCCCACATGCTCTTCATTTACCTGAAATAAAATAATAATGTGTAAATATCATAATTCCTATAAGCAAGAAAACTGGAACATTTATAATTTGGTTATTCTAACCTCAATGGTTACTTCTTCAACTGGTTCAAGCTTCTCACCTTTCACAGTCTTGTACCTGATTCAACATATGAACATTATTCGAGCAAAAAAGAAAAATAAGCGCACTCAGGAAGATGGTGACTTTAGTGATAGTTCTACATTTTTTTGCAGTTTTTTACATTCAGTTTACACTTGAAGCTGCAACCTCTTTCTTGCAAGCCCAAGACCTTTCTCATTACACTAGAGAATGGCTTCTGATATTGTTTAAAATGTGAGAAATATTAAATATAGAAAGGTAAATAGTAATTACATAGAATGTAGTAGCAAACACACAGAGCCAAGAACAAATTCACCTCATGGAGCAACTTGTTCACTCGGTAAAAAGGTTGAAGGCATACATATAAGCATCTTAGTACCAAAACATTAAATGCTCAACAGAATGCACAATTACTTATTCTCCATTGTATAAATACCAGAATACATAAGAACATCAATGAATAACCAAGTAAAAGAACTTACCTCTTCTAGGGTATAATTTATAACTATTAAGACCAAATCATGCATTCAGATGTCAAATGCAGAAATTCATCAATTGTCACTTATATATAATTAAACCTTTCCTTTTTCTATCCAGCTGAATCAACATTTGCATTTATGTTTCAATATTTCAGAATCAGATCAACTTTTTCCTAGCAAATATATGAATTACCAACAGGAACTAGATTTGCATAATATGTGTGTCGCTCAAGCATCCCAAGAAACTCACATTACTTTTGGTGGTGAGACAGACAGCTCAAATCCTTCCCTCCTCATATTCTCAATCAAAATTCCTGAAATTATAACATCAAAACCACATTAAGCATTAATGAATCTTTTGATTGTATTGACTATATGCTTTACTTGACATAAGCCATATAAACCATGGTGCAAAGTTAAGAGAAACTAACCAAGTTGAAGTTCCCCTCTCCCTTGTACCTCATATGACTCTGACAAGCCAGGAATCACATTGATGGCAAGATTAGTTTCAGCTTCAGCAATTAAACGATCACCAATTCTTCCTCCAGTCAACTGTACATGTACAGAATAAAACAATTACCTCATCCAAATGGCCAGAAAGGAGCAAATGTGCATTTAAGTATCATATTATTGCCAAACTAGTTAAGCAAATCAATGTTGGAATTAGAAGCAAATGTTGCAAGGCATGTGCGCAGAACCAGAAAACTAGATCAAACATTAAAAAATTAAATTTTCTGCCATCTCATATCTTTTCAAAATAGAATCTGAGTAACAATTTCAGTGTATTCATCTCTAACTTGACCCTTAACCATTCTTATGTGTCATGCTAAGGAGTATAATGAGACTATTTACAATTTTTCATTAGCTTATGTACAAATTTTCAACTAAGAGCAATATATATTATCAAAATGAAACCTAAAGGTTATGTACATCTACTTGCTTTTCAATTTCATGGTCACTGGGAAAAATAAAATGGCCCTTTTACATATAATATATATGAGCAAAATTAAACAGAATATCATGTCATGCAGCAGGATCCTTTGATAAAATCATGTCAAAGTTTCTAACAACCTTGCCTAGGGCATTGAAGACAACAGGTCCTGCCAAAGCAGAATCCTGAGAGAGAACACAAAAATGCATCTGCATTGATTGCATGAACTGGTTGTTCTGAACCTTTTGACCAGGGCTTGGTGGTTGTGATGCAGGAAAGCAGTCTCAGAATTAATGTGGAAATTTGAGGCCTTCTAAAGGATAAAATTAACAGTAATTTTAGTGGAGAATTAGGATTTATGAAAAGGATGGAATTCAGGAGCAAATATAAACAAGATGAGAAGACTTGTGGATTCTTAATAGTTAAATAAAAGGTTAAGGCTGCACACTTTCATACACATCACATCTAGAGTTGGATTTCATCACAAAACTCAAAGCATAATTGCTATAATCCGCATTGATCAAAAACTTCAAAACAGCATTACAACAATAGGTATAGATGCCAAAAGTAATCCTAACCTTAATGATTTGGACTCCAAAAGATAATACTTAAGCCTCAAGTGGTCCTTAAAGCAATAATGACTTTAACTGAAGGCTACTATAGAAAACTAGATATTATGGATACTGGATAGGATTAGGATTAGGATTTATTTAATTCATTCAAACTGGAATTCTAAGTTATCAGGAACATAGTTACCTAGATCATGGTACACTTGAGTCGTGATACAAGTATGGGGCACGTCACTTAGTGAAATATAGGATATGTAAGGGTAGACTTAACTGGTATGCTAATTTAGTAATCTATATGTTTAGTTGGTGGGCCAATTTAATTTAGGACATGTAAATCATTCAATAAAAAATATGACGTTTAAATAATTAAATATGTGACTAACAGTTATATTTTCTAAAAAAATTAATCTTTAACCAATAAAAAAATTAAAACTCAACTATAATCCCAAGTTTCTCGACTATTTGACTATGAAGTTCCTTGAATTCCTTGGGAACGCCAGGTTTCAAGAATAAGGCATTTAATATTGCAGCACATAAAAGGTGGGCATACATCAAGACTATTAAGACACCAAAAATAGGAAGAAATCCAATACAACATAATAAGACCAGTTACCCTCCAGTAAAAACTTCTCAAGTGAAAAAAATTGGAAAGAACATATTTCAGTAATGGACATCTTTCCACTCTGTTTTATAATATAAAAGGAATCATGCTGATTAATTGATTGTAGCCCCTTTTGTTTATTCCTTTCTATCTGGCTAGAAGAGTCAACCAGAGTCAGACAGCTGTATCATTATGCTTTTATTATGATTTCTAAGCTAAAAGAATGGCAGTGTTCACAAGGAATGGTCTCTAACTACTTGCGACCCAAGAACAGTATAATACATCCCCCAACAAATAACATGTCAGCACATGTATATGCATGTGGAAAGACACATGAGCCCATAGATATATTCATTTATGAACAACAAAGAGAAGTTCAATACTTACATGGGTACCGTCTCGGCCAGCTAATTGAGAGTCATTTACACCAAAGGTCATGGAAATGGTTGGAGGGTCCAACTCAACAGTTGGTAATGCATTCATAACCTAGAAGATATTATTGAAATTTAGCTTAGAACAAAACCCAACAACATTGAGAAATGAGATATCAATCAACACGCTATTCAAATATTAGTTATCCTTGTAAATGTAGTAAAGGACAGATAGAATGTAGACATTGTAGTCAGAGTCAAGAAAAAAGAAACACAAATATTTATAACTGTATTAAATGCTTTACCTCAAGCAGAAAATCCTATTGTAGCATAAGCACAGGTAAAAGCTAATGCTCAATGTAATGAATCAGATCAAGGTTCCATAACTAATTAATGTCAAGACATCTGTATAAATTAGTCATGTAGATTTACATTCTATAACCAGAAGAATAAGGTTTGGTCCCTAAATGTTTCACTTCTCTTAAAATGAAGCAGTACACATACTGGTAGCACTATGGTGAAACTTGACTTTAGTTCTTGAATGCATCTAAAAGAACCTAGAAGAACATCTGCTTCAGATCTTAGCCACCAATGTGTTAACTTGTATTAATTATAATATCTGCAACTGGAAAGCTCTTCAGAAATTATTACTGAACATCAAATGCATACACAAGATCTATGTATAATGCCTATTTTTCAAACATCAAAGTTTCATCAGGAATATCCACAGAAAAGAGAGGAGAGAGAGAAAGAACTAGGGAGAGAAAAATGCATGCACAGCTGCAAAGAGAAAAGACGCACACTTCAAAGCAAAGCTGTCATGTGCAGTAAGTTTAGGGTCAAAGAAACCTGAACACACACTGGATACCCATTTACAGTGCTTATAAAAATTCTAATCCAAAAGGGAAAAAAAAAAAGCAAATAATTTCACTCTTATTACAACATGCTATTAAGGGGGAAAAATCTAACATCATCCAGTACACTATGTAGGGAAACAAAAGACTTCAGGGAAATAATAACTCATATATTTCAATTAATTATTCTGAAAAAAGAAGTTACTACACATAAATCATAATAAAATATTCTATTGATTCTCTGTGCAAATGAAGCAGCCACATACCTCCACACTTGCTACTGTATGACCTATTGATGGACTTGTCATCCCCGCCATTGACACTATGTCACCAGCACCTGCACTATCAATGAGAACCATGTTTGTACCCTTCTTCTTCATTAGCTTTAAGACCTACAAGATAAAAGATGAATGAAATTAGTAGTAAACCCACATTACTGAGTACAGAAGGCTTGGGGCCTAGGGCATGTATCTTATAAAAATGGTTATCATCTGAAAATATTTTCTGAAGTTAGGAGTTCAATTTGGGCTACCTCAAATTACTGTTGCATTTGCAAACTATTCTGACATAATATTCACAACATAACTACTTTAATTTAATCCCCATGCTTCTGATGAGAGAGGAAATAGCACTCTAAGGGAAACAAATAAGGTTCATAATGATACTTTCCAATCTTAAATATTCTTGGGCTGTGAAAAAACAGGAGGAAACTGTCATGGATGCTTTTGTAGGAAAAAGCTATTAGCAAGGAGATCATGGAACTCATGGCAGAAGAAGATGAGATGGCAGACTTTTACTTCTCGAAGACAAACAGCCATATTAGGAATTGCAGCATTAAATATCAAGATCGTATTATTTATTATATCACTACGATATTATCAGAAGGATTTATACAGGACTCTCAAATTGTTACAAGTTGTGGTAGGACTCTTCATCTGTGTATGCCTCTATTATAAAAGGGATCATAATTATTCAATAAAGTATCACCATACTAATTACAACATTGTGAGGTTTAAGCCTCTCTCTCTTAGTTGCAAGCTCCCTCTGACAAGTTCTTCAAACAATCACAATAGGCTCCTCAAGAGGAAAGAATCATAACAAAGGAAAGGCTTCACAGTTGAGCAAGATTTTCCCATTCATCGTTTTGCGACACAATCCATAATCCAGGATCATAACAGAAACACAAAGCATATATGTTCGTACTGGGTTGCTAAGGTTTAACATAAGATGGAGTAAGACATAAATGGATATGGGAACCGATTGAACCAAAAAATAGATCAATCACCATATTCAAATGTTCAGCACAATAAGGAACCCATTATCAACAAAACATATCTTTTGCTCTTGCCAGTACCCATCAACACTCTGCTCTTGCAGACTAATGTAATGGGTTTTTCTTCTGTGTAGTTGAAAATTAACTGAAAACAGGTAAAGGCACTTTATCAGTGCCAAAGATGACTTCTGGAACACAGTGATATCAGGCCACAGAAATGCTGAATATGCATTATTTTCTCCAAACTTAAAAACAATGTTGCGATGGAAACTTAGAAGAATGAAAGTTTTATCAGAAGTGATCACAGAAAATCAAAGCTTTTTCACTGAAATCAAAATGCAAAACTGCAACCTGACACTAGATAAGAACATGAAATGAAGCACAAATTGCCCATATAGTTTGCCTTCAATTTAGTGAGAAGGTCCTTGAAATTGAAATTCAAGAATTATTTCAATATTATTTCAAATAAGATGCTAACCTTTCCTTCTTCAATTTTCACAACACCAGAATCTGTGCTACGTAATCCATGTATTCTATCCCCAACCTGGATCACTCCCGAAGCAACACGTCCAGTTAAGATCCGCCCAAGATAAAAGTCTTTCTCCATCATGGAAACCTGGAAAGTAACTATAAGTCCCTTTCTGAAAGTTGCTGAGAAATTTTGAACAGAAAGAAAATGGTAGAGAAGAACAAAAATAACAATATATATGAAGCAAACTATTGAAAAAAATCAGTACCACCATTGTTTACATAAAGATACAAAACATTGAAATGTTGAACTCCAAACTCCACTTCCCCCCACCCCCAAACCCAAATAAATAAATAAATAAAACAAAGGCGGAATACTATGTAAGATGAAAACAAAAAAATGAGCATTCCCTGCATAGTTTTCCTTTTTTTGAAGCCAGGCAAAACTATGAAGACCTACAAGAACTTGGAGTAATCCTCATTACTAGAATATTCTAAAGCAGACTCCATGAAACAGTTCAAGCACAGCAAGATTGGGACAAAAGATTTCTTTTCTTTTCTTTTCTTTTTTTGTGGGTGGGAGGGGAGGGGGGTGAGGGCAGCAGCAATGGGAAGTAGTATTAACAGCTTATCCAGGTTAAGGGGAGATTCTTTAGGCTTTCATTCAAAGGCAACTTAATACCAAAGGTGTGTTCTGGTAAGCTTTTCTTGAGCTACTAAGTTTAAATACTTGGGTGCGAAACATTTCAACTATGTAAGGCTAGTAAAGGTTTCACTAATCATTTTTTGAGCACAGAAATTCAGCTGCGCTTTTTGTGTGAGACTGAAGAGATATTTATGAATGGAATTTGTAATGCATGCTTCTCTAAGGTATGGTACCAAATTACTTAGCAAGTGATACTAGTTCATATATCTTAAGTGCAATGTCTAACAATTCTCAAAACACTAGAGTGATGTCATGTTTGTATTTTCTCAAGGCTTTTAACTAGTTTTTACTTTCCTCATAACTCCTCATAGCAAGAACTTGATTCATCAACTCTAGCCCCATAATCTTTGAATCTCAAACTTCTAAAAATGGGACCTTTGACAGAAGCCTAATAAACTCTCTGACCCAAGTATGTCACTAATTGAACATTACATCTCTCAGATTTTATGGGAGCTTCTACACAATGAATGCTTTATAATACTATCAGTATGAACCAAGCACTGCAGCTGTCCCGCATTATAAGTCTCAGAACCCCAATTCTAACTTCTTTCTACAACTAATACAAGAGACCGATAAAAAACAAAATAACTTTCGGTTTTTATAGCATATATTACAATATGTCATGCATAATGACCTTACTACAAAAGATGGAAGAAAAATTAAAGAAGATGAAAAAGAAAACAAATACCAACCTATAAATGCACAAACATACATACAAATATACATCTGTATACCACATAAATGACCAACTCCAAGCCAAAACAGCCACAAGCATGCATCCATGAACACACAAATGTCTACAATAAAATATAAACACGAGACTGCACATTCTACTGGAACCATATTTAACACCAACCAGCATCTGAAAAGGTGCATCAAGGCTTGCTTTTGGTGGTGGAACATGTGATATGATGGCATCAAGCAACTGTGACATATTCTTTGAATTAGCAGGAGGATCTTTAGTGAAGGTAGAGGATGCCCACCCTTCTTTAGCAGAAGCATAAAGAACAGGAAAGTCCAACTGCTCCTCTAAAACAAGAATTAAGATGAAGTTATTGATCTCAAGCTTCTATGCAGCTCATAATAAAGCAGGTAAATAATTGATGAAGGGTTCAAACCATGGAAGGTTTGAATCTCCTATATATTTTTTTCACCTGTAGCACCAAGATTTGCAAACAGATCGAACACAAGGCTCTCAACTTCATTACACCGCTCCTCAGAAACTACATGAATAAGGGGCAGATCATGAGAACCATTTTAAATGATATTGAATTCTCTAGTCTCACAAACTTTTAAGGAGTACTTTTACAGACAAGAAAGTTATGTAAAAGTAATTAACTGAATTAACAATTTGGCACATATTTATTCATGGATTAACATTAGTTTACCATAAAGAATCCTTTCAAATCAATGTTTCTCAAATGCTTACCAACTGCAAACACCCAACAAAAAAAAAGTACAATCCAAGGTCCAAGGTCTAAGGGAATGTAAATTATAAGTCACAATAAAAACATAATGTAGAAACTAGAAACACTACCCCACATCAAATTCAGAGGATATGACAGATTATGACATGGAAAATGAAAGTTCAAGCCAGATAAACATGCATGCACACAGATTAATTTTATTAATTCGAATGACAAGTGATCTAACAACTTCAATTTGCTTTCTCTACTTATTGCCTGTTCTTTGGCTCCTATCATAAGAGCATGTAATTCCATAGCAACCAACTTTTTACAGACAAGGATTCAATAAACCTGAACTAAAATGGAACCATACCTGCAGGCCGATCTACTTTGTTTAGAAGTAGAATAGGGCGCAGCCCATACTTCAATGCTTTAGCAAGAACAAACTTTGTTTGTGCAAGTGGACCTTCACCAGCATCTACAACTAAAATTGCTCCTTCAACCATGCCAACAACCCGCTCAACCTATGATCATCAAAGGGAAGAAAAATTCCACAAAGATCAACATGACAAACACCTCACTGATTAGCATACCAATTTCTGAAGTTGAGCTAAATGCAAGCTTCTGCACATCTAGAATTGAACATTTGATTTATTAATTCATAATTTTTTTTTCCCAGAGATTAGACATCCTTAGCATGTGTATATTAAAATCCAGCCAAAAAGCTAAGTTTTACTGCATGTCAACTATATATGTTGATATGACAGCCAAACCTTTTACATTATTAACTACCTAAATCTGGGATTTTCCTTCATTATTCATTAGAATTTTCATCTCTTCAGCCCATAGTACTAACTTAAGTCCCATTTACTTTGATCTCCATCTAAAGCTACTCAGCAAATATAACTAGTCATCAATATCATTTTTGTTTTTCTAAAATCATTTGGAAGTCATGAGACGTCTGAAAGGAAGGGGGAAAAATCCAAGGTAGGAGTACATACTTCACCACCAAAATCAGCATGTCCAGGTGTATCAACCATGTTCAGTTCATTTTCTTTCCATGAAATGGATGTAACCTGCACATAAATTCCTCCTTCAGATACAAGCAAAATAACATACTTAGCAAACATTAAGGCTACTGACTAACTTATTTAAACTTTGCTAAATCAAGGTGAGTATACAAGTTGACGAAATTTCCATCTTATCACCTCGTGTTAGTTCCCCACTCAACATGAAGGACAGTAATTTTGAATAGCAAAGATAAAGCTTTGAATATCTAAGCACCTAAAACAAATTATTGAGATTACTAGTGCAAAAAAGAAGGAAATAAGAGACCTTGGAGGCGATTGTGATGCCACGCTCGCGCTCAAGGCTAATGGAGTCCATGGCGCGCTCATGGGGGATGTCAGCGCCGCACTGTCTCAACAAACGATCCATCAATGTCGTCTTCCCATGATCGACATGAGCTATCACTGCAACATTCCGCAGGCGGCCAGGGTCCAAGGAGGAATTTGGTGCGGCGGCGGCGGTGACGGGAGCAGCCGAGAAGGCTCGTGTGATGCCAGTGGCTAGTGGAAAAAACGGAGCCACGCCCGAGGAAAGATAGTGGTTAGATCGAGAGGAAGAGTATGAAGAAACGGACTTCCTGGTGGAGGAGAGGAGAGCGCGAAGCAGAGGACCCGCCATTTCTTTCAGACAGAAACGACACAGACGCTTCTGGTGTTTTAGCTAGTCCGTGCGGACTTAAATGTGTGTGGCAGTGGTTTAGGGTTTATGATCATATAATAAATGATAATATTCATCAAATATGTCATATTTTTTATTAAAAAAAATTAAGAAAGTGAGTTATAAAATAAATAACTAAATAATATTTTTTAATATATACACAAATTAGATAATATTAATTATTCAATTGATTGCAAGTATAATTTTTAAATAAATTCATTTGAATTTAAAATAAATTAAAATTATCATATGTGAATTTATTTATTTTAATAATAAAATATATAAATTTTAATTTATAATAAAATATATGAATTTAAAATTTCATTACAAAAATATATAATGAGTAATAATCTAATATTCTTTAATAATTCAATAATATGGTATATGATAATTAAATTTTAAATTATTTATTTATTTTTATTTTAATTTATTAATATTTTTTAAAAAATTATTTAAAATATTTATTATAT
>CAOGCB010343672.1:0-17990 GCA_948266635.1 Cnidoscolus chayamansa
GTAGCTCTACGAAAGGACTCTTCTTTTTGCTGTGAATTGCCAGGTGAAATATCGTGTCTCTATTCTTATTTAGCGGAAACATCATGTAGTCAGGGCGTTCCTTGTAGAAGTCAATCACTTTTTTCCATCTTCCATTGCAGATTTCACCGAATGGCACTTTCAATTCTTTTAACATATCCATTTCGATCTCTGTCTACGAGCTTGTTATCTGCATGCATCAAGAACTCGTAATCTATCATAGGGAAATATTAAAAATAAATTCATAATTCTATTATCAGAGACACACGTTATGAGTATATATTCGTTAGACCATCATCATGTAAGTCTTTTACTAGATAAGTAATATAAGAAATTAAGGCGAAACAACTTGAATATGGAAGGCTAAGCATCAACCTGTGATCTTATAATCCATAGAAAGAAAAAAGAATGCATTTGCTACAAAGGAAGTAATAAAAAAATATTAAGTGGATCTGTTACCATTCAGTAGGCTGACAGAGAGCTTCTTTGCAGACTCAGAAATCAAGATTCAAAAGGCAATTGGTTGCATCAACATATATAGGTGATGATAAATAGATATAAGTGGTGGATATATGGTATCTGCACTTTACTTGTTTAATTTATAAAGTTTTATTGGAAGCTTACATCGTATAAAAGTTCAAGTTACGTTGTTTTCACATGTGAAACACCTTTATATATAACATATATTATTATTATTATTATGTTATTTTATTACTTTTTAAAATAATTTATTTGTAAAGATACAAGCAGAATAAAAAATAAATATACCGAATTAGTAGTGAAAATTTTTATTATTAGTAACAGATTTTATAAACATTTCTGTTACAAGCTTCCTGCATGTGCTGCATGGTATCTGCACTTTGCTTGTTTTATTAATAAAGTTGTATAGAAGCTTATATATCATATGAAAAGTTTAGGAATTGCCGGCGCGGGCTTAGCTCATTGGTAAACAAGTGACAGAATTGGTACAAGGTACAAAGTTCGAATCTCGACAGCCGCAGTGTGGGAGTTTCAATTATGTAGGCAGACTCATTGTAGGCACTGAGTTAAAGGCCTCCTATTTGACTATCGCTGGGTCACCGTGATTTACCCTTACACAATTCTGTCAGACCGAGATGTAGAGGCTCCTAAAATGAGAGTATATTATTTTTTAGTATAAGTTTAGGAAGCATCAGGTGCTAGTATCATTCATAATTTTATAAGAAATTCGATAGGAAAGGGCAGCAGTCAATTTAGATAGAGAGAATCTCTTGACAAGAGAAGCAAAATGAGTATTTAAAGAATTAAAATTAAGACACAAAAGTGTATTGATAAAATGTGATAATGAGTTAGTAGTGAAAATCATCACAAAAGTACTCTCCAGGGACCTCCGCTGTAATTCGAGCAATTGACATACTAAGAAGAAATTGGGAGGTTATGATCAAGCGCATTTACAAAGAAGCCAACATATGTGCAGATGGGCTTGTAGGATAAGCCGAATCCATCCTACCACATATTTTCTGTTCCGGAAGAGCTTTGTACGTATACTTCTTTATTTTAGTTTAGTCTCATTCTTCCACCCAAAAAAAGGTAAAAAGTTACCATTTTTTTACAATGCTTATTTAATTGGTAAAAGATATATTTTAGCTTTAAAGCATTAGACATTCTTAACCTTTTTTTTTAATTCATAAAGACTTTTTATTTATTGTAATACATAAAAAAATATATATTCTACTTATTCTATTTTATTTAAAATAATTAAAATATTTTAATGCATACTTTCTTGGGCATTATAGACACTTTTGTTCTCATAAAATCATGCATATTACTTTGGCGATAACATTATTAAGTTATTTTTTAAAAATAATTTATTTGAGATGCGAATAAAAAAAATAAAACTAAATTAGTAATTAAATTTTTCATTATTAACTAACAAAAATCAGTTATGAAAATTTTTCAATACTAACTAATAAAATAAATTAATAATAAATTTATGACGGATAATATCCATTTTAGTAAATTAGAAATATAAAAAATCAAAAAGTAATAAAAAAAAATCAAATTAACTAAACACTTAATTATTTAATATTAAATAAGTTAATTTCCCAATAATTACGCTAAAATTTTGATGTAATACTAATTATAAATGCACGAATCGTTCAAATATTAAAATAATTAGTGAGTAGAATATCGTTCTGAGAAATGTATTTAAGCAACCTAAAGTAACATAACACAAAGTTAATAATTAATCAATATGCTCAATACAATAAAATCTTCACACAAGTATTTAACTCTCAAAATAACAGTTAGTGCAGTCGCACTCGCACGGCAAGAGCAGCATCCAATTCCCATGGCGTTTGCCACCAAGTAGAAATTCAAAAATCAATGTTCAAGTCTGATACTTTCCCCAATTAGTTTCCAAAGCATCCAATGATTGTTGATGAATCAATACAACATGAGATTCTACAACTTTGGACTTGAGACTCACAACCACGTCTTACCAAAAAATGATATTACCTTCTCAAAATGGCAATTGAACTAAAGTCTAGCAACATTTCAATTCGAGAGTTTAGTATACACTCTATAATCAGAAAACCAAAATTTTTAAAAAAATATATATATATATATGAAGGATTGCAATAAGGAACCACCAAAAAATGAGAAATTAGGCCATCACAGGTATTAAAGATCAGTCTGCCAAATCAATTAATCCCATTTCAACATGCACAACCACCTCTTTGCTCGCTCTCGGAAACAGCCTCAGTGATGCCTTGGAAGTATCTGCAATCAAAATCAAAACAAAATGGCTCAACCAGCTTGTTAACAAATTCCATGTGCTGGTCCAGGATCATTCAAATTTCCGAATACAAAATCCTAGTAAAAAGAAAAACATTAACATATTACCAAGAGATAAGGAACAAGTCGCTTATTACAATACATGATTGTAAACCAAAACTGAAAGCAAACACCTAAGAGATTTCAAACAAAAATTTGATGGAAACACACGACATTGAACAAATCAACCCACTTTGCAAACAAATTCAAAAAACCATTCATCTATGATCAACTTTGCAAGCAATAAGGAGGGCTCGTCTTCATTGATGTACATCCACACTCCCGCACAATATTGTGCCAAGATAAAGAACCTTGCATGCAAGTTTCTGTGGTGTCAAGGAGGATGTTGAAATGAGATTAGGATCCTGCTGAGTCCCTCGGTAGTTGCCATGCATGAAGGTTTAGTCAAAACCACTTGAATTGTAGAGCCCTCCCTTCAAACTTAAATTTCTCATCTACATCAAAAACTGATGAAATCAACAGATTTAATGACTTGATTGATGACCAATGAGGTTAGACATTTGCCTCGTTCTCAAATGATGTTGAAAATGTTTGTTTGGCATCATGGATTGCCGACAAAACCACCTGAATCAAATATTCCTCCCTTGAAACTCAATTTCTCATCACCATCCAAGACTAATGAAATCAACGGATTTGATGACTTGATCAATGACCAGGAGAAGCGACAAGCTTACCATGTGCTTCAAAGATGCTGAAAATGCTAGAAAACACAAGGTTGGAATGGCAGCTGTATATCATCCTTTCAGTATTTGCCACACACTATAGTAAAATTGGATGACAGATTGAAAACCCATCATATTGAAAAGTATGATGATAATTACTGCTCTGGAAACACAAGTATGCACCTTGAGGTTGCAGGACCAAGACTTGAACCAATTAATGCTCCCCATCCAACAACTTTTAGTTTTAGTCAGCAATTAAATCCATGCTCAGTAACAATACATCATTGACTGTGCAGCAGATTAAGACAGTAACAAAGCTTTTAGACATTCGGGCCTGGTCCATGGCTTCCCACAAACTAGCTATCTATCACTAGAATCGATGGCATCATTGTACAAAACTTTCTATGCCTGATTGACCATTTATCGCAACCAAAAAAATGGAATGATCATGGAACATTCAAGGCTAAGCCTCCTAGTGTAATCATAGAGACTGAACATTGGCACTAGAAAGGGAATAGAGAACAAAAAAAATCTTATGAACGAGAGATGATGTACTCAGGAAAAGGAAATTAACTTTATACAACATGGTGCACGTGATTCTGAATTATTTTTTCTTCAAATGTTCATATTTTCATATATTAAACTTACTAAGGTAGACGATAGAACAATTCAAGCATTCATGGAAACATAAATGTATACAAATTCTCTTTTTCCCACTTTATGGGGTAAAAAAATAGACGGAATGAAAGGAGCCAAGCAGGATAACCATGCATGTACAACAAAAGCACAAGCATTAGGAAAATCTACCAAAAGAATAGAAGTGAACAAGGACTAAAAATCACAGTGGAATCAACTTTTTGAATTGTTAAGAAAAGAGGATGGGCCTAACTTTACCCTAAAACTAGCTCAAGGTAGCAGGGGTGCCCAAAGCTTTAAAAGTAGCACACAATATATATTCAAAACTAATGTGGGATTCCGCATACCCCTCACGCCCAGACTAACTAGCGCATGAAACACAAGATAGAGGCCCGAAACAATGAACCCAAACACAAACGAGAGGCCCAACATTGAATGAAAGGCTCTGATTCCATATTAAAAAAATAGATCAGGTTTAACTCCACCCTAAAAGCTAGCTCAAGGAGGGAGAGGTGTCCAAGGCCTTATAAGTAGCACCCAACTTTTGTTCCAAACTAATGTAGGATTCCACATGAATGAAAGAACAAAAGAGAGGAGAGAAACGCAAGGAAAATAATCTACAGAAACCTGATTTTAACACAAATGTAATCCTTCCCTCTTCTTCCAATTCCATCTCTTTTCATTCCAACTAAACAGTGGACTTTTCAAGCTAGATTATCCCATAATGACTAAAACAAAAACTGCTCTTCTGTAGTGATAATTGGGTACAGCACTAGTGTCTATGCAATTGATAGTTTATTGCGCTAGAATATTGATGATGTCTAAGGATTTGATCAAGCGAAAAAAAAAAGAAAGGAAATCTCAAGTTTGATGAGAAGCACCTTTTTCCCTTTCTTTTATTGCACTTTTGAGAGAGATAGAGAGAACAGTAATGGACATATAATGTGCTACTGAGATACTGAAGAATTTTTCACTTGATCAAGAGGCATTGTCTATGGCTATATGAACTTATGCAAGATTAAGTTTAAGTTTTTATTGAAAGAAAAGCTTCCGAATTTTGTTTTCCAGAAAATCTATGAATTGGGTTAATATTGTAGTTAATAAGACTTTGTTTAACAAACTGATGATGTCGTCCTCCTCACAAGTGCAACACATGATATTTTACAGGTTATTAACACTGTCCAAGCATCATTCTCTTCTGAAGGTTACTGAATTGATTCCTTATATTAACTTCTCATAAAGTTTTCAGCATAAATTGTCCGCAGCTCATAATTCATAAATGTGTATGAAACAATTATCTTTATGCTTAATAAATTGTTTAAAAGAGAAAGACATTCACAAGCATTTAAATCAGAGTGTCTGATTGATATTTTCTCTTCTAAACATACAACAATACTTACCATTAATAATCACTGATAATTATAGCATCTGAAAATTTGAACTTTAAACTTACATGTCTTGTTCATTCTCATTGGCTAGTGCAGTTTTTGCAATACAAAGAAATGCTGGATCAACATTGTAATCCTCTTTTGCTGATGTCTCAAAGTAAGGTATGTTTCCTTTCGAAGCACACCATTCCTTTGCTTTCTTCTCAGAAACCTTTATAGCCAAAAATTAGACCAAGATTTGAGAAACAAAGAGATTATTTTGCACTGAATTTTATCTCCTTACCACTCGACTGTTTCCACCATCAATGTCAATCTTGTTTCCAAGCAATATAAATGGAAATGACTTGGGATCAGGTGGGTTTGCCTGGAAGCAACAGGAATGAAAGCCAGGTTAAGACTTGAGATTATTCCAAAAGAAAAGGCATTGTCAGCAAAAATTAGCAACTCACAAATACAGCTGCAAATAATCAACCTAGAAAGAGCAGGCGACTATTAGGGCTGCAAACAACAAGCTGAACCTAAATCCTAGTCAGTATATTGCACAAGATACACTGTCAAAAGATGCATTGTTAAATAGATTGTGAAATCAATAAATGGAGAAAAAGGGGAAAAAGAAACAGATTATAGCCCACCAGGTTAATGATTCATTTTACTATAAACATATGGTCCAGGTGTTAGGTACTCTGAAAATAGGTTCTTCGAATTTTATCCTTCATCACATTATTGAAGAATGTAAAGTTCCTTGTGTGGAGTTTTTCCCATCTGATGTAATCATTGTACTTTTGTGTATGTATGTTCCATGGCCCAATAACAAGTGAATGCAGAAGCCTGATTTAACATCTAACTAATCATTGAATTAAGTGATGCAGTGAAAAGTCTCTCGCTCACGACACCAGAGGCATAAAATGAGTTTTCCTCATTACTCAAGCAACAGTTACAAAACTTAAACCAAATCAAATTGATCAGTTTGCTACTTTGCTTTACATTTAGACACCCAGGATATCTCCATCAAGAGGTCATTACTACTTCTTAAAACCCATTGCCCTCTACTATGAATTGAAAGAGCCAAGAAATGTTACTAAAACAAGCCCACACAATGATGATTTCAACAAGACTAAAGCACCACCAGAATTGATGAAAACAAATAAAAGTAAGTTTGGCATCAAGTAAAAAATAGAAAAAAGAAGAAGTCTTACCTATTAAACTCTCTTAATATAATAAGTATGTCAATTATGTGTTGGAAAGCAAGTCCTTGAAGAACCCAAGGTCATAGCTAACTAGCTAGAAGAATTTGAAGCCAGATGTACAAGATAAGTATGATTTAATCTCACCACCAAATTTAATGAATAAATGATAACAGCAGAAGAAATGAAGAATGCAGACTCCATTGTCTAGAACCATCATTAAAGCCAAGAGCTAGAAATAATTAGCAATCAGCACATGCCAAACTAACATTCAACCTCATTATACCACTATTACTTGATGAATGCTTTTATTACAGGTCATGATTATAAACCATCAAGAAAATATTGTAAATAAGGAAACTCTCAAAATCGTTTTTATTTTATAAATTTTATTTTACAAATTGTTCAATCAATTAATTTCAAATAAGTATGTATCTTGCTCAGAACAATAAATAAAACTGAGGTTATAGTTAAAGCTGCTAGTAGAAGACCAAACTTAAAAAAAAAAAAAAAAAAAAGTAGAAGTAACAAAGAACCTGTTTAAGAAACTCCTCATGCCAATTGTCAAGAGTGTCAAAAGATTTCATCACATTAACATCATAAACCAGAACGCAGCAATCAGCCCCTCTATAGAATGCGACTCCGAGACTCTGAAATCTTTCTTGCCCAGCTGTGTCCCATATCTACACAGGTGACATTTCAGCGCAACAGAAAAGACATTTTTACAAACAGCCAAAATTGGGGGAAAAAAATGAAACGCAGAGAACCATTTCAACTACAAAACTTACTTGCAGGGTGACGAGCCTATCATCAATTTGGAGTTCTTTAGTCACAAAATCAGCACCAATAGTAGCTTTATATTGCTGACTAAACTTCTTATGCACGTATCTAGGTAAAATTAAAGGGAAAAAATACCAATCCGAAAGACAAACTGAAGCATAACAATTTATTCTGTAACTCTCGATAAAAATAAAAATAAAATAAAATAAAGTTGATTACCGAAGAAGAATGCAAATCCTATTATGTGGCTAAACTTACTTCATATTAATTTTGATTTCCACTTATATCATTCATTCTAACACATTGTCACCAAATTAATAATAAATATAAATTAAATTCGAGAAAGTCCAAAAACACGCAAAGCATAGAGACGAAAACTCTAAAACACAGATTCCAAATTAACAACAAATTCATCTCGAAATCGAAGCAACGCCATGAAAAAATCAAGAACAAAAATGCATAGAACATCCTACTCGTAGCTCAAAATAGGATACTGATTCATCAAAGACGTCTTGCCGACCCTGGCATTAACAAAACCAAATTAGAATTTTCTTTACCTCTCAAGTACACAAATAACAGAATGCCGTAGAAAACCCGAGAAATCGTACCCGCTGTCGCCGAGAACGATCACCTTGAGCAAGGTACGCCTCCGGATTGACATTGCGCTTAAATTACTAAAAGACACAGATTACAGAGCAATTAAAAAGATGAAAAGACATAAAAGAAGAAAAACAGAAAGATTTGTATTGAAATTTGTCGCACTGTTTATATATATTTTTATGAAGAAAGACAGAGCGAGAGAGAAGAAGAAGAACGAAGGAGAAAGAGAGAGAGGAGAAGAAGAAAAAAGGGGCGCCAATTTCGATCTGCTTTATTTTGTTTTTTTTTTTTTTTTCTATGAGAAAAAAAATAGAAAATTCAGACAAAAAGATTTACTTAATTAATTAATTAGATTGATTAAAAGAGTAATTACGTAATTAGCTTTATTTTGAGCTCGTGCGAATTACTACTTGTGTTTCTCAAGGATCACGGGTTTTGATTTCTCACGTTGGATAGGGTTATGAAATCAATGGGCCCTATCATATTTTATCTATTTTTATAAATATATTAACCTTAATTTCTATATTTTCAAAAACATATTAAATTAGTTATTAGATTACATGAATATCGAAGGAAAATCAAATTAAATATTGCAAAATGTCAAGTTTTTATTATAACATAATTTTATAGTAAAGATTTTTTAACCACATTTTTTTTTCTAACATTGAATACATTATTCATTCTATATCCTTATATTTAAATTGTTGTTACCTTTTATATATGATACAATATTATCAATATGACGTATTAGTCGAAATGTTTTCTTTATTATTTATATTCTAAAATATTTCTGTTTTTCTTGCATATATTTTGTTGATTTTCTAAGTAATATTAGCAATTTCTAATATATAGTGTACTAGTTATTAAACTTAAATAGTTTTATCTCTGGACATTTTCTTTTGGATAAGAATTTTATCTCTGGACATTTTCTTTTCGATAAGAAGCACAAGCGATCTTCTAATTGTTGTCGCTCCATCCCAACCCAATGCCTCCCGAGAGTTGATAGTGGCTGATGACTTAAAAATCAAATCATGCAACTAAACAGAACGATCATCCAATATAATTGCTTTCCAAGCTACATTTCATTACCAGACTCAAACCACACTGAATTAAAAAAAAAAAAAGGAATTCAACAAAAAGATTGTGTAATAGTTGGAGGGACATTGATGGTTGATGTATTTGAACCTAATTTCTCCAGCTATACTCTGATTTATATATGAAGTTTTAAATCATCTCCTCGCTGAACCATATAGAAACTGCTGCTTAGTGATATTGTTTTACACTTCAACATCTCTCAACCCAACCAAAAGGAATACATTTACCACCAGCCTTGCTTCTTCAAGAAGTCCTTAGTTCTCTTCCTCATTCGAGTAAAAACAATTACTGCACAAGCAAGGATCCAGGGGGGGAAGCTTCCACCAAAGAAGTTGGATTTTTTTATCCATTCAGGAGGATCTTTCACTGCCATTGTTATGAGAAGGGTTATCACTGCTACCCCAAACAATATCTTGGTTACAGGTTTGATCAAGGAATCCTGCAGTTACATAAATAATTGTGTCAGATAAATGGAACTTTAAACTATTTCAGCCAAAGCACATAAATACCCAAATATACACAACATACCAAGGATTCATTCTTTAAGAGTACAAGTTATATTGAATGCATGCCTCGAGCAAGATGGTTAAGCATAAAACATTGTTATTAGAAAGTTCAATTACACATATGGGGAAGAAGTCCAAGAGAGAAACAATGGGAAACATGATATTCCAGACGAGACTGGACCAGCTGGTAACTCAAACTGATCAGCCCGGTTCACAATACATATAAAACCCCTTCTTTCAGTAAACCTGAGTCAAGCTAGGTAAACACACCCAGGGAAATGGTCAACCAGGCATGATTTATGCATCGACTTGTGTCACTAAAATATTGTTGAAGCTTACTATAATAAGAAGGTTCAAACACGAGACCAAATAGAGAATTTTCAAGCTTGGTATCATTAAACTACAATTTGTCTTTGTTTAACTTCCTTACAATCAATATGTGTGTGTGTGTGTGTGTGTGATAATTAATGAGTTTTTCAAAGAAAACAAATCTTTCTTCAATTTGTCAACTTTTCATTAATATGTGAATTGAGTAATTAATGGCGTTAATAATTTATTGGAAAAATTACTATTTCGTCTATTGGCTTAGTAAATTAACTACTTTGTCCCTTAGTCCCTATCTTTTCAAACTGCTAACTATTAATCCTCCTCTTGAATTGCAGAAATTGAATAGTGATTATTAGAAATTGCAGGGTCATCTTAGTCACACCACGTATTATTAATGATTTAAATAAATAGAGACTAAATATTTATCGGTTTAAAATACAAGGATCAAATAGCTAATAGTTTGAAAAAACAAAGATTAATTAATGTGTTTTAAAAACTAGACTGAGTAATTTATTTCACTAGATTATAGGGACAAAATCATAATTTCTCTAATTTATTTTATTAGTGTATTAACTTGAATTATTAAATTGTTTTTCTATCTTATTTCTTTTTTTTTTTTGCCAAAAGTATATAAACTTCTATCAATTTATTATGAAACATAAAATGCATTTTTCATCGTTATAAACTATTCTAAGTATTTCCATGTTATAAGATGTTGTCATTTAAAATTTAATAAACAAAGTTATTTTTTATAAAAACATTTGCATATCAAAATTAACTTGATTTATTATAATAATAATTTTAAATATATCAAATTACTAACTATGATAATATATTATTATTTATTTAATAATATAGCATTAAACCCTAGTTGATTTAAATGCTTAACCAGTTATCTTCCCTGGTTAAACGAACGAGTTTAAGCTTTAAAATATTGCAAAGAACAAAATAAGAGATACTCCAGGAATTAATTAATAAAAGTAACTTTTCTTTGGCATAATGACAATCATATGGAAGACGAATTTGAACAGGTTTGCAAATTCCATTGCTCACTATTGAGAAGGGTAAACGTTAAACAAGTTGTGCATGCATGTATCAAACTGGTTTATTCATGCAAGGAAAAGACCGGAAGAATCCTAGCAAAGTGAAGACTGAAGAGGAATTCATGCAATGTGTAGTCTTCATCCAGTTGATTTAGAACATCCTTTTACTTCATATTTCTATGCAAGCAATTTAACAAAAGGGAGAGAATCTTACTGTAATGCAGTAGCAATTAGGAAAGGATTTTAACAATTGTGAACTCTAGTTTACACTTCCTAAATCTGCTTTTCCCTTCCAAAACCACATCAAATTCAAGGCTTTGAATGAAGAAAAACAAACGGAATCTTACCGTTGGAAACTCTTAGAGCTTTAATGAAATGAAGAATCCCAGTGTAGATACGCAGCAACTAAAATGTATAGCTTCAAGTCCCGATTGACAATCTTATACAGATTAACAAATGTAACAGACAAATGCAGATCTCACCATGAGTAAATGGAATGAGATCAAAATTTGACCAAACTCGTTTGCCATCAGAGGCATGGTGTTTGGAACATAGGTTCATGTTACAGAACCTTAATTACCTTGAACATTATATCACTCAAGCTAGCATGTATTGAACGTTAGATAATACATATTTCAAATGTATACACTCCAGTAAATCCAAATAAAACTTCCCATATAAAAATATAGATCTTCCAAACTGACAGGGCAAATTCATCCAAAAACGCATTCAGAGGCTATTTAGTTGCATAGTAACAATTGGGAGACAAACAGAAAACTGAAGTCAAGACAGATATTACAAATTATACCATATTTTGATTATCTAGAATCCAAACCTCCTGAAGACACAAGAATTTGCTATATATGGAACTAAGAATACAGTCACTTTGCCCTACTTAGTAAGAATTGGCCGTTATCATCAATGGGTGTTTGGAGTCTAAACTGATGGCTTATAGTTATAGACTATAATTTAGTTTTCTCCTATTGATTGTAGAAAATTTTCAATTAATCTTCTTTTGTGTTCCTTCCTGGGCTTGCACACTATGTATCCACTGGAGTGACTTTTAGGAATAAAAAATTACTCATAAACAAAAAAAGTGACAGAACTATGAATAAGTTAATTAAATTACCTTTGGCTCTCCATCAATGTAAATCACCGATCCATCTCTATATCCAAGCATAGACCTTCCATTCCTACCATTGAACCTGATCGGAGCGGCCCGGCCGGTGGCGGGATTGAAAGCATAGAGAGATTTCAATCCGTATTTGTCGAGGATATCTAGAACCTCCAGCTGGTCCTGGTCCCACCCTCCTAAGCTGGACTTGAACACGTCAATCGGACCCTTGCCTCGTCGGTATAGATGGATCTCCAACTCCGGCACCTTTGTCCTGACCGTTCTAGGTTTCGGGGCCGGGTTCGGATCCGAATCATTCTTCGAAGATTCCTTGGGATTTGGGTTTGTCTCTTGGATTTCTCCGATTTCGTTGCCAGTCTCCATTTCGCCGGCCTTGCAACTGCAGGAAGTACAGCCTTTGTTCTTTATATTTTGGAAGACCGGTTATTTCAATAAAAATGTTTATATACTTCATAAATTTAAATTAATTAATTTATTAATTTTAAATTATTAAGAAATTAAAATAATTACATTATTATTTAACTTTATAATTTTAAATATTTATACCATCTTAATTTTTTTTTTTAAATTATTGAGAAATATAATATGCTCTGCATCAACTTTGTAACCCTTAAAAAGCACTTATTTCAATTTTTTTTATTATCAAATCAAATAAATTTTTTATAATTTAATGAAATATTAAATTTTAATCTTTATTTATTTTATGAAAAATAAATTGTTTTAAAAGATATTTTCTATAAAAATATTTTTATTTTTTTAGAAAATATTTTAAAAGAAAATAATTTATTTCATATTGTTTAATTATAAAAACTCAAAATATTAATAAATTTTTATATATAAATATTAGTAAAATTATCAAAATTTAAAAAATGACTTTCTCTTTTTCTTGAAATTCAGAGTAATACTCTCTACCTTTTAATTTTATATTCACTGTTCACTTGATAGACTTCATAGAGATACAATCACTCATATTTACCGATAAATTTTAGCTTATTAATATTAGAATATATATATATATAGATGTTATCTATTAATTTCAAGTTTTCAAGTTTTCAAGTTTTCTAATAAAGTTGGTCTTCATAGGTTTTTTTTTTTTTTTTTTTTTTTTTTTTTTTAGCTTATAAGCTAAAAAAAATTATAAACAAATAGATCAAATTATTTTGAAAGCTTATAACTTATTTTTATCTGATTGATAAGTTAAAAAGATTATTTCAAATTAGTTTATAAGCTAATTCCTGTAACTCTCAAGCTAAATCTTGCAAGTCGTAGGCTAAATCAAGTACCTTCTTAATATAAAGTCATTAGAGATGAAGGATACAACCTCAATCAAACTCACAAATGACGTAAAGCACAATTAAATAAGATGCAAACTACAGTTTCCAATCCAAACATGTTAACATTATCATCTCCCATGAAAAAAATAAAAAAAATACAGCTACATATCTAAAAATCGTCTGCACTGTAGAATAGTCAAATTGTCTTCTTCTTTAGCACAAAAAAGTTCCTCCAATCACGCTTTTAAGTAAAATGGGAAGCATATCAACACATCCCTGAATTCTGCACTTGAATATAGAATATGAGAGGAACCAAATGCAAACCATCGGATACTATTCATGAGTCTGATCTGATCAGGTAGTTGCGAAGAAATGTAAGGAGGCCAAGACCAGAACCTGCCATTTCATATAGAATGCATCGGTTAAAAGGTCCGTACTCTTATATATAAATGGATCATTGTATGAATATTGTTAATTCAAGGTGCACAAGGTTCAAATTTGAATCTGTGAACACAACCCAGCAGCTAGTGTTTAAGCTTTCTATCAAGAAGTTCGAGATAATTAAATCTGATGGTAAAAAACAGAAGTCGTCAAGGTTATGAAACTTTACTCATCATCATGGACAGGTGCCATTCTCTATATCATGTCCTGATTTCTCGAAACAAAATGAGGAATCCAGCCACCCTGAAAGTTTAGCTCTCTCAACATAATGTACAAATTGTTTCTTAGCATCAGGCACATCCAAAGCCAAGTCATCAAGAGATTCTGCTACCCTGCTGAAACCTTTCATCATTTGATATGAGGTTATGAGCCCTGAACAGAAACTCTCATTAAGCAATCGCCATATTCTTTCATCCTTTTTCTCAATGATCGTCACTAATGCTTTTTTAACAACCTCATGGTGAAAAAATGGCATGCCTAGTTCTTTTATGCAGCGGCAAGCTTCCCAGATGTCTCCTCCAGACTCGTACTCCTCCAGCAACTTCCCAATTTTATCCTTGACATCTTCAACTGCCCATCCAGGCAATCTGCTACCTGCTCCACCCCAACACCTTAGGATTCGCTCCCCAGAGAGTCGAGCATTTAGCGATGACTTTGCCGTTCGCAGAACCTTGCTTCCAATCGAGTCTTGCCCCAAAAATTGGCTTTCAATTTCCTCTAAGTGTTGTGGGGCCAACACTTCATCCACCACTGCTCTGGCTAAAAACATTGCAAGATCCTCATCAACTTCTGGATTATCCAGAGCAGTGTCATCTGCAGCTTCTATTAACATAATAAATCCATTCAACACATCCTCTGCTGGGAAGCACAAAGATGACAGCAAAACAGAAGCCATTTCCTTTTCCCTATTTTTTCTATCCATTGCTAAAGTTATTAATCTTTTAATAAAGATAGCATTCAATTCAGCAGAACTATTACCGTTCTCTGATTCAAGACAACTACTGACCTCTGAAATATCACCAGATAAAAAATATTCTTGAATAATACATTGAGCCTTTGTCTTGAAAATTTTAGTAGCAGTATCTTCTAAAGGTTGTTTCACTGGTGCTAATGAGAGTGACTTCAAAGATGAAGCACTCAACCAACCCTCTGAAGCAGCCTTGGAAATTAAAGACTGCAATATCCCTTTTGCATTTGGGATGTCAAGAGACAAGTCATCCACAGCATCTATCAACCGGCTAAATCCTTTTGTTATTTGACTTGTATTAAGCAACCCTTCTTCAGCACCATCCTTCAGCAAATCCAGCAGCCGATCTTCAGCTTGCTGCCTTTCCATTGCCATTATAACAGATCGTTTAATTATTTCATGATGAAAGAAGGGAACGTTTAAATCCTTGATGCATCTGAAAGCTTCTTTCTTGTCACCACTCAGTATATACTCTACTAGCAAATTGTTTATCTGAGCTTTCACATCCTCAACTGTTTTATTCTTGCTACCTCCCCATCGACGCTCAATAATTTCAGCATGAAGAGGGGCTTCTAGATAGCCCTTTTCAGCTCTTTTTAATACATCAACCCCCTTTGATTCTGCAGGTAAAGAAGTCATTTGTTTTTTTAAAAATGCAGGTGGGAGTATGTCATCAACCACAGCTCTAGCAATGAACAGCGCAAGAACATCAATAGTGTCAGGTATATCTACAATTAAGTCATCTGAAGACTCCACCAATATACTAAACCCTTTGTAAACTTGCGAAGGATCAATGATGTCTGCATAAAGAGCAGATAAAAGAACAGCAGCCATTTCCTTCTCTTTATCATGCCTATCCATAGCCACAGAGACAAGTTTCTTTACAAAATAGTAGTTATAACCAGGCATTCCAAGTTCACTTAATTCATTGGCAGCTGAGACAATATCGTCAGTTGCAAAATATTCCTCAACTATTACTGTTGTCTTCTTCTTGTACTCCTCAAAATCTACTACCAATTTTCTCCCAGCTGTATGATCACCTTCCTACAACCAATAAATGTGAATATTCATATATGTATGCATGTGTCTATGTATAGTTCAAAAAGGTTTGATTCATTAATTACCTCATCGTTATCATTCTTTGGGTCATTGGGATCAAGAGAATAATTGTTTTCTGCATCAAGTCCCATAGTACCTTTACCACCTAAACCACCTGCAAGCAGATAAGTATCATAAGATCAAGCTACAAATCGCTCCTTAACCAAGAACTCTTGAGTATTTAATCCGTGAGGGTGCAGGTTCCAATAAAAAAGAATATAGAGGACAAAATATGAATACTCTTTTGTTCCTCTCTCTCAAGTCAATACTTTTGGTTATCGTCCTCTCAATCAACCATATATATGAGCAAGTCAACAAGGCTGAGATGGAATGTGACATGCTCAGGCAGTCTGTTCTATCTACTGGTTTCTAGCAAGATAACTGCAAGGTCACCAACTTTTCTCGTGTTTATTAAAAGTCTAGTGCATGTTTCTCGAACTATATATATAATGAAGTAACGTTCAGAAGTCTAAACACTACATGTCACAAGCAAAAGCACTTGCCATTTTTAAGGTGCCCATCTATCAGAGAATGTGAATGTCTATCATAGATGAGTGGGCTCCCCTTGCTTGGACTTCCTCTGTTTGTTCCAAGTTTTCCGTGTGCCTTTGGGGACCTGGGTGAGGTTGGGGGCCTTGGTGAATTTGGTGATTTTGGAGACTTTGTATTCACTGAGATCTGCAATGTAGAAACAGATAATGGATCTTCACTCTCTGAAGCAGATCGTGCAAGCCCTTGGTGCTCATTTGATACAAAACTATCACCGAACTCCATTACCCTGAAATTTTACTCTGCAAACCAATCACTGGTTCAGAGAGACAAATTAGTAGACCATCAATCTCCGTAAACTAACTATGCTCTGTCAGCAACCCGGGCCAGTGGAATCCTCTATCATTCTTCACATATTTTCCTTAAAAGTAGAAACAGTAAACCCTTGAATTTTTTATCCACTTGCTCCAGTTCTATAAGAACCTTCATAAAATTCAGAGAAGACCGTTACTGCATTATTATTTGAATTGGCGTAAATTTATATGCATAAAGAAAACGAATAGAATTACTGACTAACAAATTTGTCCTAATCGGTAAGAATAAGATTTTCCTTTGGCCATATAACAACAATATGGTAGAACGTACGAAACAAACCTTCAGGCAGAACACTCAAATTTCAGTTAGTTTAAATTACACAATTAGAAAGAGAGAAAATAAAGACATCCTATAGGAAGAGGGTTGCAGAGTATGTGCCTCCAAAAACTAAAATTGGATTTTGGAAGGCAGGAAATCCGTATTTAGTATATTTTTTAAGGGAAAAGTACTAACAGAATGCAACGAAAATTGATTTGATAAGGAGAGTGAAAAGCTTGCTCACAGTTTATACAAGAATCCCTTGTTATTATCAGAAACAGGAAGAAATTCTTAAATTCATAGACTTTCTATATAACCTTCAAAACTTAGTGATTTATCATTTTCCTGTTCTCATTTGAATTCCAAAACCACAAAGGTAACTTCATTCCTCGGCGTAACAGTATATAGTATACAGACTGAAGCAAAAAATGGCTCCACGAACCAGAACTTAACACCTTCCTAAGTAATTAAGAAGAGAAGGAGCAAAGCAAGAATCATTACCTCGAAAAAGAACACCAAGAAAGCAGGTCGCCAGAGCGACAGTGCGCGCCGGCGATCGGTAATGGTAAAACGTGAGTTACCGGAATTAGGAAATTAAAATTGAAGTGAAAGAGGAAAGAAGAGATTGATGAAGATAAAGAAGAGAAATTTGTTAGCAAAGAAGGCGGATCTAGAGAGAAGAAGCTCCTCCTCCTCCTCCTCCTCGTCCAATGCCTCGCACCGCCTTCTGAAACGGGAGAAAAAGCCCGGGAAAATCGTTTGTTTAGTAACTGAATTTTTATTTATTTACTTTTCAAATACGATTTCTTTAATAATTTTTTTAATTTAAAATGACTTATGATATAATATGGTAGGACATCTACACTGTAATAAAAATCC
>CAOGCB010343933.1:0-21211 GCA_948266635.1 Cnidoscolus chayamansa
AAAAAAATGGAAGGCCTCAGCAAGAACACAAAACTTAGTTCTTTTGTGTGATATTAAGGGTTGGTATAATTGGAAGTGCAATGAACTAGCATATAGCAAGAGCTGTATCTCTTTCTCAACCCGTGTAATTAATTAATGCAAAGAGAGCAAAGACAGGTACACTTTCCTACCTCCATATTATAATTTGCATCTTTGCTTTGCTAGGTGTCTCTGTGCTATGCCTTGTCCTTGTCACGATATGGAAAGCTTGTCGTATTTCTTAAAGGGAATAGCTCTTGCTTACTTCAATTATACATTTATTTTTTATATTAATATTAATTACTTAATTGTTGAATGAACGTCCATTATTGAGCTGCTTAAGGCACCCAGATCTTGATTATGTTATTCAAAAGAGGTTCAGGGAAGCTTCTTATTAGTCGAAGGAGGTCTTCAACACTTGGACAATCAATTCAAAAACAAAAGGACAACTGTTCTTTTTTGTAATTTTCAAGATTACAAAGTCAGTTAATTTGGTTAATGCCAAAAGTTTACCATCCCTTTGACTTGGAAACCGACAAGTTTCATTGTACCCTGATGTGCAAAAACAGTTGCGAGAAAACAGTTACGAGATGATAAATTTGTTCCTAGGTGCCGTCTGTACTTCTGTAACGACAAAGAGGCAAGAGCATTATGTTCCTTAGTTTGACTTTTTAGTGAAAGAAAAATTCAACTTACATAGAAAATGCAATGAGCAATTACGCATATGATCAGCTGCACTGTTGTGTACCCATGAGAGGACCACAGAAAGAAAAACAAAAGTGAAGATACCATGCTTTAATTTGGTTGTTTCTTTCTAACAACCAACCAAGATGACAACCCCACTCCCAAAGGGATATGTCCCCTGTTGCTTAAGCATTTTCTTTCTGCTCAATCTTTCTAGCTTTAGCTTTGGCTAATTACTGTGTGCTAGCGACTTGGATATGTTCCATTGTTCATCATCAGCTATTTCATGTGAACTTGGACCACAATTTTTATGCCATGGGCTACACAGAGATAAGATAAAGGCGAATGTTTCATCTTATTTCTTTCTATGAATTGGCTGTGCTTTTCCTTCTGTTTTCTTTACAGGCAGTTCAGTAGTGCTGTTTGTCATGAATCAAAAGGCAAATCATGGAGTTCTTGGACAACGATAGACCAAACCAACAATTATTCTCAATTAAACATCTCTACTACAATTTGGATACTTTTCTCCAACAAGAATGATCAGATGTATCCATTTTGTGACTGAACTTTCTATCAGCTGCAACTGAATAAAAATATTACTAGAGACCCTCTTTTTCTACATACATAATATATATATATATATGTGTGTGTGTGTGTGTGTGTATTCACCATTTCCCACCTTTCAGTGTCTGTAGATTTAAAATTGCATATGGTTCAAAATCTTGTAGTCAACCAGGAATCATCAGTCACAAATAAGCTGATGGTGACTGGTAGAGAAAATCGATGCGTTGTCCCCATACCTGGTGACTTCATGTATTGCATTTGCTAAGTAATTTACATTGCCTGTAGTAACACCGGCCATACTGCACATATCAGCATGTGGTCATAGTAAGAATGGGTCATACAATTTCTACAGCAACTTGCAAATAATTAAAAGAAAAAACTCAAGTATTTCGTATCATATTGTCCATAAATCAAGATTAACTTTACCTCATCCGTCCATCAAGAGTCATATAAATGTGGAATTCCTTTACTAGCCGATCAACCTGCTTGGGGGTTAAGCCAGAGAAGCAAAACATACCAACCTGCAGTTTTTTAGAAATGAGGGCTAAAAGTTATAAACTAAAACACACAAACATCTGCATCTCATTTTTTCTTATAAGACTGCATGTCCACCCAGTATACATCTGAAGCAATATGAACTGAACATGAAAATCAATGGTAAACTGCCAACCTGGTTTTCTATATGTTTCCAGTTGAGAGAAGAACCCAATTTCCTAAGGCTTTCCTGCAGACTAGCACGCATAGTTTGAATGCGACTTGCCATGCCCTTACGTTGCAGATATGATCAAAAGCCACATCACAATGTCAGAGTCCTGGCATTCCATTGAGAAGAAACACTAAGAAAAAATGAAAGTAGGTTACAATAACATTTATGTTACCTTCACCTCTTTGGCCCAAAGTGCCTTTGTATCTGGATCACTCAGGACAGTAGATACTAGTGATATTCCGTGAACAGGCGGGCTACTATACATTGCCCTGGCAATCTTCTGCAATTGGCTTTTCATTGCAGCTGCTTGCTTCATATCATTGCAAAGAACACTGAGAAAAATACACATTGAACTGAGAATTCAAACAGAATAATGACAATGATATGGTTGAAGCAAAAGTATTATATATAATAAATACCAAAAGAACATGGAAGAATGCAAACAAAATTTGGTATTCTTAAGACAGCACTTACTAATTCTTTTAATTATAGCCATTTTATGCTTCTAACAACTAATAAATCTATAACTAACTAGGTGAAAGGGCTACTGTTTTAATTAATTCTACTTTCATAGCAGGGTATAGTGCCTTTAATAAACTTTAATAAAGACATGAACTCAAGATAAAAGTTGGGATTAAATGCTGGGCACAGCCTGAACTCAAGATATAAATTAGAATTAATGATAACCTTAGACAACCGACTCGGTGTCCATTTAATCCCATGTTCTTTGCAAAGGACTGGGCACAGCCTAACAAATGCCCATCTTCAAGAAAAATACGGATGGAGAGAGCATCCCTGTCAAGATCTCCGCTTGCGAATCCTTGGTAAGCCATGTCGAAGAAGGGAAAATGATTCTTTACCTAGAAAATAACTGAAGATGTTAAAATGAAATTTTGAATTTATGAAATATAGCAAGTTTTCACATATGTCACAATTACCTTGAATTTATTTGAGATTTCTCTCCACTGCTCCTCTGTAGGATCAACTCCTGTAGGGTTGTGAGCACAGGGGTGGAGCAAGAAAAAGGAACCATCTGGGGCATTCTACAAAATCCAAAGAAAGATATGCATGCCAAAGTTGCACGGTTTAGTATTCTGCAGCATGTTTGGAAATGAAAGCTCTGAAAAACAGCATTCACTGACACAATATCCAGAACTAGGATGCTGCAGGACTGCTGTTGCCCATCAATTACTATAGTGAAATGAACTTGACCTCTTATTAGACATTGCCAAAAAGTAAGGGTTCTATGGAATGTAGAGAACGTCTAAAGCAACTCATGATTAGACAAAATGTTCTGCAGTTGATTAAAAAAGTGTGCTTATTGATCTGAATGAGCCATGTGGTAGGTGCTTGAAAAACATAAAAAACTATTGCATCACCAAATAAAGAATTATCATCTGTTCTATAAGTTACACAGAAATTCTTGTATAATATACCTTTACATCATCCATAAGAGCAGTAAAATTTAAGGACTTCAACTCAGGATTGTAGTAGCGAAAGGTAGCCTGTGGAACTTGGGCGTCTCTCCATATGTTATGGTGGCTATGAAATGCACAAGATTTGAGTGTCAATGACTGAAAGATGAAAACCATGCAGTAATAATATTTAACATAAATCTGTTAGTAAATTGTTTTCGGGCATTTGGGCATGACAACTAAACCCCCTTCCTGTTTGGGGTATGGAACATGTTCTCGAGGCACCTAAGGACCTGAATGCAATTTAAAGCTGTATTTTTATATAAAGTTGAGAAAGCAATAAAAGGATACCAAACAACTTACTTGGACCAAGTAGGATTGGGCAAATATATTTGAGATTCAGGATAGAAACGTTTCTGGAACTCAGCAAAGAGGCGACATGCACCAGTTCCTGAGAGTGTTGGAACGCCAGCATACCTCCCTTCTTTTATAATATCTGAATCCTTACCGTAAACCAATTTTATACTCTCCTCGACCAATTTTGAAGTCACTGCTGATGAAATAGACTCCCTGCCAATGCTCCGTTGTTAAAAGTTAATTGCAATAGGATTGGTAGTACAGAGTACAGGGGAGGATGTGAAGATGACATAACAGTGTTCAAGGAAATTGATTCTGCTAAATCATTAATTAACGGGAATTCCTATTTTTCTTTCTGGAACAATACAAGGCAAAAATCAAGGTATACTTGATTTTGAAACAGCAGTGTTTTCCTAGAAAATTTATGCATTAAGAGTCATTTGAATCCACATGTTCTGGGTTATATACAAAACTGTTAAGTGAGAAATTGAGCAGTGTAAAAAAGCATACTAAAATTGTATAAGGGAATTGAATCAAGGCAAACTCACAAGAAGTGACAACCCGCAATCTTTGCTTCGGCATGTCGAAGGCACTGAAGGACAACAGGTTTACCATCATCATCCCTATAAGCTCCCTAGAAAAATATTAACAAGGAAACAACATTTATAGAACCCAGAATCATAAGCTAACACGTAGCAAAGCTGGCAATATCAAGGAAGAGAATTCAAAATATACCACTCCAAGATTGATCTTGATGGGGCTAGTGTCAGCAAGAAAAGCCTCGGTGACGCTAGTGATGGGGTCCTTAGGAGCAGGGCAGACGTGATCCCACCAATGAAGGGCTCGGATCGAGGTTGAGAAGGATCTTGATTTTGCCATCAATTGATGATGAAGTTGAAGTGGATTGAGGATGGGTGTGAGAAGGTAGCTCAAATTTTTCTTTATAGAGAAGTAGAAAGGAGATTAATGAGAAAGGTGCCATCTTTTTGCTTAGTGGTATTGTGGTTTTGAAATGGGTTTTCCAGTGGGGGCGTTCCTCCTCCTCCAGCACCATGGTTTTACTAGCCATCACAGTTATTCAGACAGCCAACAGAAATAACAAAAAGAATCTAGAAGAGAAGACCGGTCCAAATTAACAGGATAGTGGTTTTAAAAAATTTTATTCTTTGTTTTGCATTGACGCGTCATCATTTGCCTTTCTCGCGGAGAACGGACATTGACTCTTGCGTTTGGTTGGCTGGCGCCAGGAAACAGTTCTTAAAGAAGTAACTTCTATAATTAAGGACACTGACCCTAGAGACAAGTAACATATTATAATTAAAAAGGCAAATGAAAGAGATGCAAGCAGAGTATAATATATGTACTGATACTAATAGTATATGTTGATTTATTTACTTTAATTATGATATTTTTTTTCATTAAAACAATTTATCCTTAATTTGTATTAGAAGAAATACATTAAGATGCTGTTAGGGATGTATGGACTCTAGGGATATGTAGATGCGAGTGCTTATAGATATGATCGTATGAATGTAGAAGAGCTTATATATTAAGTTAGGATTGACTTGGCTAATGCCGATGATGGTTGTCGTCCATGCAAGGGATGGAGTTGTTCAATTTGATTTGGTCTTGGACATTTGCTGTATATTATCACACTTCACTTCGTTGAAAGCTTCTTAGTTTCTCCATTTTATTAAATTAACCTTATCACATGATTAATCGACCTTCTAAAACATGTCTTACCTTAGAAAAATCAAAACTGCATTAAAAAAGTAGACCAAACTTACTCATCCACTGTTGTTTAGACGTTCTAAAACAGTAATTAAGCAATTTCTCTATGTCTCTTCCTCTAAGGAAAAAACGTAATAATTGAAAATTACTTGCAATCAGGAGACGAGATTATTGGTCAAACCTTTTGGTGTTGATTTCATCAACATAAGATATAGGTCAATCCTGTTGGAATAAGGGTTTCGTAAGCTAATTTGATGTGGATAATCACAGTGTTGTTGTTGCCGACCAGTAGAGTTTTTTTGCAATAATAGAGGTCATGAAGTTCACAAGGACCGAACCTGTTAACAGTTGCTCTCCACCGTTTTGGAGCTTTTCAACAAGTTCAATTCCATGAAGCCAATGATTTGGTTGCTGGACTTATATGCAAACCCACAGCAGCGTATGCAGAAACTTATTATGGCGGAATCCTTTGTTATGAGCCATAATAATGAAATGGCTTTTCCTGGTTTGAACAATAGTTCATCTATGTATCTGCTTCGATAAAATTCTCACACAATATGCCTCCTCACAGAGGATGATATGACGGATCCGGAGAACGCAAAGCATGTGATGTAGGTAAGCATCAACATCTGTTTTAACTTGATTTCGCAAGGACCTAACTGACCATACAAAACTATACATATGCCCTCAGCTGCAATAAGAACATAAATGGGAAAGTTGAAGTGCATATAAAGTAAGTAAGTTGTGTTAGTAAAATCGATATGCATTATCTCTACTTATACTTATTTAATTCTTGACTCCTATCTTGTATTTACTGTAGTTATTTCAGTCTAGTGTTTATGTCATAGTTACAAACGTGTATATATGTGAATGTAAATCTAAAATACAATTAGTATTATAGAAAAGATCATTCTCTATAAATTCTTTTGTTTATTAGATTTCACAAGTTGTACTCTCGTCTGTGTAATTTCATTGAGTAGGTGTATATAAACTGATTAAGTTAATAGATATATTAATTGGAGAAAGAGGAATATGCAATTTACAATGACCTAAACTTTTTTTAAAAAAAAATCTTGATTCTGGACTTTGAATTCAATGACTTTCATTTATTTAATATAATTTGTCATCTACAAGAACACTTAGTAATATAGACGAGCAATTTTCTCTTTCACATATGTTTTATTTAACATTCTATATATATAGCTGTTAGGTATATATTCATGCACACACATATGAATATATACCTGTTCAACAACTCAATAAATAAAATATTATAATATTTCACTTGCTGACAATAATTATCAGTAATTCACTTTCCTGCAGTTGAAACGAATTTGGCCTTTCTTCCCTGTTAATGTTTTCTTATTCCCCATCTTAATCATAGACCTAGCAAAATCCGCAGAAAAAGCTTTTGGATTTGAGACGTAAGTCTTTACTATTGGATCAGTGGAGCCACCATTAAAAAGTTGTTGATCCGAATGAAGAAGCCCTCTTTTTATTTTCAAATTGGTGAAGTATGCAGTATCGAAGTGTGCTGGTGTCGGGTCTAGAGGCGCAAGGTTCGAATCGCTACCAGTGCGTGGACAAGTTGATCTTCGAGCTTTTGCAAATTCAGGGTCAATATTAGTTTCATTGTAGATTCGATCCCTGAAAACAAAACATTGTGCAAACCCTATAGTGTGGCCACCAGAGAGCGCAACAAGGTCTCTTTCATCGAGTCCTTGTTTTTTGAAGTTATTAATGAGTGCAGGAAGGTCCATAAATGGTGATGGGATGTCGGTATCTGCCTTTGCCCTGCTCGCTGTAGACGAGTCTCTTCTCCCAAGTTGCACTTTCCATGTTGGCCCTCCTAGCTGCATTTCTTTCATATATTAGACATCACTAATTGGCATATGTTTGCTCCAATAATTAAGCTATATATAGAGTTAAATGGAATTACCGCAACTACAGAATCTCTAGCTACAACAGCCAAGATGTCTGCGCAGGACACCACTGGGCGACCGCATACTTTGTCCACTTCATGCTTAATCTGATCGATAACTTCAAATCCTCTAGCAGAGTTTATATTAGCGCGAGCATTCTTTTCACTGTCGATAGTGGGTGAAGGGTCCAGAAGAATAGACGCATCACAGCCCTGCCGTAACAATCATTAGTACATTATATTTACTATATTATAACATGAGTAACAACATGTAAATGAAATGATCAAATGGGAAAATGCAGTACATTAACAAAACAGTCATGGAAGTGCAGACGTAGTAAGGAAGCACCCATCCGTGGTTCTCTGTACACTGCAGCCTCAACGAGTCGTCTAATAGTTGGTAAAGCTTTGGGACACACTCCGTCATAGTAATAAGGAGAGAGTGAAGATGAAGAAGCTATAGTAGTAGGTAGCAGCAATAGCCAATATGAGCAAGGCAGAAAGATAGAAGATGAAATGCGAAGCCATGCTTATTTCTCAATCAACGATCCACTTTTATGAACTCTAGAAACGAAGTAGTATGGATTTGATATTTATAGGTGGTGACGGGGAAAGACACGGCTTGGCTTCGGTTTCTTTTCCTTAGACTTGGCCATATTGGCTTCTGATGAAGCTAAGAGTCGCAAGAAACCTTCGGACTGTGTCAATGGGGAAATTAATTTTAAGGTCTTAAGAAATTTTGATTTGGTCATGTGCAGACGGTAACAAATTAATACATATCATAGGCTATAATTAACTTATGTACTATGTGTTACAGAAGACAGCGAAAAAGAGAGACTGCAAATACACTTTTGCCAATTGTTTGGGCAGCTGAGCTACTGTTAGTTGTTAGAATAAGTTAATATATATATATATATATATATATATATTATCGATATTGATATGGTCAACACATTCCTAATTATAATTGATAGGGTCCTAAAATAATATGTATTTGGTAAGATTACAGTATTTAGACTTTAGAATTAGATAATATATAATACATCATTGCATGCATCACGTAAATTAAGAAATGTTTGCTAATTAATTAAAGTTGCATTGATTTGGCTGAAGTATTCCATAGCTTTTCTTTTAATATTTTGCAAAAACTATTAATTTTGTGAATCGATTGTTGAAATTGACGGATTAATTACAGGTAAATATCAATGTCAATCATTCCAATAAATTTTCTATTTTTTTAAAGAGCGCTTTGAATTTTTGATTTGAAATATAAAATATATATTTCTTATAAGATTTTTAATATTCTTACTATCAAACTAATTTTTTTTTATTAATTAGAATTAGACCCATTGAATAATATATATAAAAATAAAAAAGAAAAAAAAATATGATTAGAAAATACCATTTAAAAATATAATTTACTGAAATGATTAAATAGAGACTATACGAGAACAGTTCAGCTAAAACAAAACAATAAGCACCATTAAATTAATAAAAACACATTCTGAAGATGAAACGAAGATAATTGATTAAATAACTTGTAATAAAAATATAAAGTCTAAAAATTAGTTATTTAAATCGAAATCATTATAATAAAGATGCTTATTGCTTCTTTATTTTAATTAAATGATAAGTTTATAGACAGTTAATTTCTGTGTATATGCTAAATCCCATTTAATTGCTACATAAATATGGAAAATATCGGAAGCTCCACATCTATATGAGTGGAACAAGTGCACCTAAGCTAAGCTAAGCAAAAAAGAAGAATGAGTCCGCGTAAGAGTATTGAAGAAGTGGTGTACCATGCCAATACCTTCTTATGTTTAATTATTAGTATAGAATATGAGAAGTTGTATGTTAGTTCCAACCTCAGTACCCATATCTTTGCTTATTATGATTCTCAATTTATTCATTATAGGGAGAAAAGAAGGGGAAATGTAAATGGAGATGTATAAAATTAATGGATGATGATGGATTTTATATTTATAATTAATTAATTCTTAAGTTTAATTAATTTTATTCATACCCAATTAGCTCATTAAAATTTATTCTTATTAAAAAAAAGAATATCGAGTTGATTTGGCTTTGCTGCTGCAGCTAAGCAGACAATTAATATGAATATCTAATTTAATTTAGATTGAATGAAAGAGGAGGAAAATGACCCAACTATGTTCTTGGGCATGCCATAACTATAAAGTTTCAGGCCAGGATGGGCCCAAAGTTTCAATGATTTTTGCAATTTGAAAATTGTTATCTTTTATTGTAATTAATTATTAGTCCTTCTCATTTTTAAATTTAAATAATTTTTTTTATATATTTTATAAAATTAAATTATTTAGTCTCATGTTTATAAAAAAAATGTCTGTTAACTTGTTTTAGTTTTTAATTAGAATAATTATATAATATGAATAGTAAAATTAAAAAGAACAAATAGTATATATCAAAATACATTAATATCTTCATTGTATTTAAAAAAAAAAAGAACATAATAATTAATTTTATCAAAATACATGTACTTGTTTTATATATAATTATTCACCCTTGTTCTATACTCAAACCAACACATGCCAGTAGATGAGTGGTCCGAAATTAAAACACCTTGGTTTGGGAATGCTTTTCGCTTTAATATACAGTTTATATATACGAGACAATAACCCATGTTGTAGCAATCAAATATTTTCTGGCTTCTCTATCAGTTTATTCACGTAGACGTACGTACCAAAATAAATGCTCCCTTGGCGCAAAAACTAATAACCAGACTGCGAATCATCAAAATTCAAACTGCATATATATATATATATATCTAAATGTAAAAAAGTTTGATAGTTTGATATTGGAGAGAGGAAATGAATGAATGAACACGATCAGTTGGGTACGTAGTAAGTGACTCGTCTACTTATGTATTATTCAATTGAAGTTTATGTACACAGACTCTAGTCAATCCTAGCTTGTTTATTTATCTTATTAATCAATATTCTTCGCTACTGATTATGATAGTGGTTGGTGGCAATCGTTGGAGTTGCATAGTGGTGGTGTTGGGCACAAGTATAGACGGTGGTGCTTGTGGAGGTGGGATGTGGTTATCAATATGCTTGTGCTGATCATGTTAACAAGGTGAAGGAAGTGCTGACGGCAAAGACATTGGTGGGATGGTGTCAATGGAGGAGAGGCAGTGGCAGGATGGCGGTGACTGCACGGAAATACTATGGTAGTCATAAGATAAAATGCTAAATGGGTATTCATATGCACAACCCTTAATCTATCCAACCCATAAATTAATAGGTTGATATAGTTATTTTGTAAAAAAAAAAAAATAAATCATATAACAAGGTGGGTGTATATGGGCAAATAGCATGAAAAAGAATTAATTGGCACCTCTTACGCACGCTCCTAATTAATATGCATATGGACTGATGACTGCTTAATATTGACACCATATACATTTGCATGGAATCATAAAGAGAGAGAAAATTCCACTTCCCATTCGCTCAAAATGTAAAAAACTTGTGTCAATCTTGGTCATTACTTTCATTCCAGTTGTTGATAGCCTGAACCACTGCCTGTTTCACCATTTGAGCATCTAAGCTATCAGCTGCATCCCCTTGGTACTGCAGAAATTGTGCATGTTACAATTTAAGTAATGAGTGAATTAGTTATGATCACTGCCATGATAATTGCATCCAAATACTGTACTTCCACCCAAATATATAATCATCAGAAAATCTCCTTAACTTATATCGTTCTCACAGTAATTAGTGCTGGTGAAATAAATTCACAAATATATTTTTTTTTTACTTCCCTGTTTATTTATATTTTTTATAAGGAGGAAGCGTAATAAGATGTAATTAGGAAGAATGCAAGGTGCTTACACTGAAATATTGATATCAAAGAACAGACACAAAATTAGAGCAATTTATTCTTACTTCTCCACCAACTGCTTCCAGTTGAAAATTGTCTTCACAGGAAACCCTAGCATCAATCACATCAAGGCTCAGCTCTTCGAAGGCTTCCAGTATGGAAACAAGCAAACCAGGGCAATTCTTTTCTGACAACACATTAATAAGGAAACCCTTTTGTAGGGTTTCCACTGTAACCTGCTGTAAGTATATAAAAGAACAAAGACTTAACATATATAATTGGTGGAGAAGAGGAAATTACATAAAAAGAAGAAAACAACACAATCATATATCACCATAGGAAATTGATTTTGCGAAGTTCCCATCTCTTGGTTCAGCCTTTCCACTTTTTCTTTCAACTCTTCTATATATTTAGATGCATCTACAATGATTGAGGTTTTATTCATCTGCAAAAACCACAAAATTTCAGAAAGAAAATACCGAAATAACAGTAATCAATACAAAGAAAACATAAAAACATCACCAGCGTAGTTTTCACTTTCAAGATCATCAAAATATCATTGGTTGATCAGTTTGTGCAAGTTCTAGCTATCATGTTTTGCTTGCACAAGATTTAATGTTTGCAAAAGAAATATTATGAACAAATAAGTGGGAAAGAAATGAAAAATGGAGTGATGAGAGACGAGCTAAAAGCGAGGTTGAAGATGGATTAAAGGGTATTTACAGAAGTAGAGTTGGTAACATCACGGAGCAATTGCAGCTTGTCATATAGAGTAGCCTTCTTTTGCTTCCGAGAAGCCATGTTTGTGACTCTTATCTTTAGCTATATCCAACGCAGCTGCCTGCCTTTCTTTGCCCTTGATTTTTCACCGCAAGCGTAAGAGGGTTTTATAAAGCCAGAGGATGGCCTCTCCACCCTATGTGATTGCTTGTTCTTTTTCTGCATGAGTGACTTCGTTTCCCCACACCAAATTATAATTAATCTAATTTATAAATTTACCATATTAGCCTCTCTTTTTTTCTTTGAAAGAAAAGTTGTCCTTTAATTCATTCATTTCATAGTGTTAAATTACTTTATAATTAAATAATTGTCTAATAACAAAAAAAAAAAAATTATTTTAAACATGCAACTTTTAATATATTATTATTAGTTAGTCTTGTCAAAAATATTTTTTTGCACTTTCTAATATTTAGTACATTAAAAAAATAATCAATGGAATATATTTTTGTTGATTAAAGAGAAATTTAATCTATTTTTAAAGAAAATTAATTCGTTTTCTATACTCTAAAAATATATCAATTTGTGAATTTTTTAAAAAAAATTAATTAAATATTATTAAAAAAATAAATAATATTTTTCATATAAAACATTTTGTATTAAAAATATATAGTTTCCACATATGGAGACTTAATTATTAAGAGGTTTTTTTTTAATGTAATTTTAGGACTTAGACTACAAATTATATATCCATCGCCACCAAGAAATTTGGAAAGTTTCTCGGTCACCAACATTCTTCGTCATGTGATTACTGAATTAGAATTTTATTTTTAATTTGGACAGCAACTGACATCAGGTGTTGTTATTATTAATTCACTGCATTTTTATTTTATATTACTATGTAAATAATGAGAGAGATTAGATTGTATGTGGGAGGAGAGAATAAATATACATATACATGGAAGAAAAACAAGAAATGATGATAGGGAAGTGAGGTGGGGGGAATTTTGGAATAGCATGAGAGAGGGACAAATGGATGACGGCGAGAGAGAGAGAGAGAGATAATCCCCCGTGAGAAGGGTTTGGAGGGATTCACAGCTACACATCCTTTGACGCTTCCTTCGATGCCTCTCCTCTCTTCTCCTCTATCTTTCCATGTCTACGATCACGAGCAGATTCCTTTTCTTTTACGCGTACAACATTTAACTATCCACGTGCTTCTCTTTCTCCACGTGACCTCCCCTTCTGCTCTCCTTCCAAAAAAATATGGGCGTCGACCTTCCCAACTCAACCACTTCTTTATATAATCAAATCTTACATTCTACCAAAATTGATTAATTATTCATTGTTTAATCAAATAATTAGCCAAAATATAACATCATGATCAGTTGCAAATGTTCACGACCGCATATATACACACTCTTTCAAGTAGTGGGAAATTATTTTTGTCAACTACTGGCAGTGCTTTTTCTTCGAGATCTGTGTATATAAAAAAAATGCTACCTGAAAATGAAACGACACAAGCCTGAGCAGCAAGTTAGGCATATATATGCCATCCACCATGCACTACTTGTATATGAAATTTGATCAACTACTGCATATACGTGTATATATCCTAATTATAATTAACAATGAACTTGTTCATGGAGATTAATCTAAATATGTCATTATCCATGTTAATTAGAGATGATATGATCTCTGTTCCAAATCACAATGTACCCACCAATTCACATGTGTGTGGCCGTTAACTCACATACAAACAGAATCTGGCCAAAACCTTGTTTCTTGCGCTACTTCCAATTTCTGCTCCTCACTTCTATGTTTTTTAGAGGCATAGTGGACCCATAAGTCTTCTTATCTACAATTTGCATCGTATTTAGGCTAGTGTAATCTAATATATAATAGCCCTTTAATTTTGATGTTAAAACAAATAATAATTAAGAGATAATAGTTGGTTTTAATGGTAACCAAGTGAGAGTGGTATTGGTTGTTAAAGGCAATAGTAGTGGTCAAAAACTAGTTAATCTTGATAGTAATAATGGCTATCGGCTATGGTTTTGGTATTGATCATGGTTAGTGATAATGAAAACTACTCAAAGTAACTAATTATATATATATATATATATATAATGATTATTATTTTTATTAGTTGTAAGTATTATATGATAATAAATTAATAAATAGAACATTATTTCCTTTCGATTTTGGATATTGATAGGCTATCCGAAATTTGTTACTAAGTAGATGGTTACATCACTATCACACCCTCTTAGGATCTTCATTTGTAATCATTGTTATATTGAATTCATTGTTATATTGAATATTAGCGTATGATTATTGAAATTCCATCGCTAATGAAGCAAGCCGCTATCAATATTCAATACATGGTCTCATCGTAGGTCGTTATTTATAAAATAGTGAATAATTTGCAACACGTGTCTTTCTAAGACCAGTTCATCCTTATTGTCAATAACGTTGTTTTTTCCTCAGAAATTTTAATTATATCTCGCTCAAATATCTGATTTAATTAGAGATAAAAAAAAAAGACACTTAGGAAACAACAGTGGTCTAGAATTGACGGCGACTTCGTGCTTATCATCAAAATGATAATGTTTTAAGGGATAAATTAATTAATTAATTATACAATAAATTCAAATTAGGCCACTTCATGGAAAACCATTTTGTCACGCCAGAAGGACCTAATTGCATTATTTCATCCACCAAAATTTACTTTGTTTCTTTGTTAAGGTTAGTTAGTTCTTTCATTTCTTTATTTTTTATGATTAATATACTTTCCTCAAATTATACATGAAACTTTGTTATTGCAAAGAAATTTTATTTATTTATTTATTTATTTTTATCCCAAGATGGATCTTGACAATATATAGAATATACATGTGCAAGTCAGACAAATTGGGGAGGGAGTTCTTTGATTAAACATATTGATATAATTCTAGGTTTCAAAGTATGCCAAGTTCATGGCCAACTGGACCAATTCCCTTTCACGATTTGATTCTGTTCCTAGGATCCTCTATTCCTAGGATCCTTGGAGAGAAATTTAATTTACAATTTCTAGCTGAAGATATATATATATATATATATATATATATATATATATCAAGAGAGAGTAGAACGACTATAAATGATCAGCTTAGATTGCTTTTTCTTGAGTTGGGTTATTGAAATTGTTTTTTAATTATAAAATGAGCTATAGAAAAAGAATTCTAATGACTAGATTAGCCATGGGGATAAGTAATTAAGGATCAACATGTAATAATTTGATGCCTAGGTGGCGCATTGATCATCTGTGCATCTTTTCTATAGCAATTTATATTTATTGAGGCATGTTATAAAGAATATATATATAGGAAAGGCATGATTGAATGTCCAATCACACACTCTCTATTCAGAATAGAAAAGAAAAATGTCTAATCACACAATACCTAGCTTTGTTGATAGAAATAGTGCTAAATTTGGAAAACTGTCTCGTGACAAAACCTATTTTCTTCTTTCCAAACTTTTCTTGCAAATGAGATTCCATATTCCAGCGACTTGATAGAAGTTCAAGAAGGGAAAGGGAAAGCAATCCACCGTGTTAGGTAATCATTTACAAAAACCTTGAGAAAACAAGTATACGCAATGAATTTAATTTGTCTAACTCATGTTAGAAAATTTCACCATATTCGCACAATATAGATATATATTTTGCTAACTCTTTCTTTTTCAGTACTTTTGATGCGTGTCCTAAACTCGGGACTTTTTATGTGAAAATTTATTGTTACTATTATTTTGTAGGCATTAGCATTCCAACACTTATAATGGAAGTAATTCATTTATATATGACCCTATAATCTTCATCTCCAGCATAGCTAGAAACCCTTATTTCCATTTTATTTGAAGATATAAAAAGAAAAAGTAAAAGGACCATTACGGTTGCAGATACGAGTATACAAGCAATCAATCGTAGCAGAAGAGCAACAAAGCATAGACAATTTTTCACTTGGATGAGAGAGGGGTCAATTTCAGAAGGCATAGACAAAACTCTGATCACTTTGTAGGATAAGTTAGAGATATATAAAAAAAGGTGACCTTCCATACATAAAGTGCATAGGGTTCCCATCAAAACTTGCGGAGACAGCTTTATTTTTAAAATAGGGAGACTCTTGTGATATATATATATATATATGTGCAGCCAAGGCAAAACCATGGTCACAAACAAGCCTCACAATCTTTTGACAGCTATGTAAATTTGTCTATACTGAACTTTACAATCTAATTCTTAACATTCCAAATACTGTATAATTTTTTTTTTTTTACCATGGATGTCGCGTTGAGCCAATGTCCAGTCAACAAAATCTGGTATTAATATTAGAAATCACTGACTCAAAACTCATCGGTAGCCTAAAAAGTTCTTTAATTTGTAAGATTGTAAGAAACCTTTCTTTGGACTGTCATCTTTAAGTGTATATGTATATATATATATATATATATATATATAATGTCTTCACAAAATAGGACTAGTAGCAGAAATTGTATGAAGGATAGATTCTTCATTCAAGGTGGTTATAATATACACATTGTTTCTTGGTGGCTGTAATACAAATGGCTATAAAGAGCTGTTAGTATCGTGGGGTCTCTTCGATTGTGTGACAAATTGACTAGTGATAAGTTAAGCGATTGGGGTCCAGCCAAACATGCCACTCCTTTGTTCTGACGTGGGATTTGTGACATTAAGAGGTTCACGGGCTAGGTTCTGGTTTTGAAAATGAATTCAGAAAAATTTGCATCTTTTTTTTTTTATTGTTATTAATCTGGACAACTTTGATATATGGGTACCGTCCTAGATAAGAGGTAAATCTGACGGAGCATATTTCAAGGGATATCCTTGTCCTAATTCCTCACATGTGGGATGTAGCCAGCAAAATCCACGGGTAAAAGAAAAGAAACGAAACCAAATGATAGCAGCAAGCAGAATGAAGATTAAAAAATCGCCTTCATATAGATCGTGGATCACATGCAGGGCAGAACTCTAGGTAGCCCACTAAACAGCTTATATGAAGTAGATGGTTAATCCCCCACAAGAATAGAAGAAGGGAATTAGCTCTTTTTTTTTTCTCTCTCTCTCTCTCTCTCTCACGGCTGGGTGTGAGAGATATAGGCAGGCAAAGATGACAAAAATTCTGCAAGGATGTGATATGAAATGATGCGTGCCACGTAGCAATATGATATGATGATGAAGTTGTAATATATGTGAGAACCATCAAAAATTCAAAGTGTGGTCTGAAACGATTGGCTACCCAATTCTTTTCCTAACTATTTGGCAGCAACAAGAATGTCATTATTGGAGTGGGAATTAATGGAAAAGCAGTATGAGAATAACATGGCAGATTTATGGGATTTTTATTCAATATGATAATGATGAGCCACCGAATATAATACAACTATATAATTGGCTGCATTTCCCATAAAATTTGAAAGATTGTCTCCTCAATACTCACCAATAATGGACAAGTTTAGAAATATTTCCATTCCATCTCCTCTCCTTTCTAGGCATTCATTATTCGAAATTAAGGAACACAATGAGATAAACCAGATAAGTTGACTGCACTATATGCACGAGGGTGCTACTCAAATGTACTGTTGAACATATATATATATATATATATATATTCTCCCTATAATTTCATTTTATTTATTTATTTGCTGTTGATTTTCTTAATGCTATATATATAATTCAATTCTTTTACATTTTAAAACAATAAGATTTTATATATGATTATGTAAGAATTTAAGTGATTTTCTTTACAAATATTTATCCTAAACAAGATATTGAGATCATGCCAATTTTTGTTTCTATCAAGGTTTATTAACATTTAAAATTAATAGATAGCAATACATCGATGAGATTTACAGTTGTTGAATTTCAAATTTAAACTTTAGTTGAATCTAATTATATTAAAAGAAAATTAATATATATATATATATATATATATAGGACTACTATTAAATAATTACTTGTATAAAAATCATTAAAGATAAAGCAAATAGTTATCGACTAATGATTTTGTCAAAATGAACTAGGAATATATTTGTACAAGTTGTTTTTTTTTTTTTATGAAATTATCTAATTTTTATTTGCAAGACACTTTTTTTTTTTTTTAAGTTGAGAATACCAACCATAATTTAAAATTAAAAAAAAAATCAACAGTCGTATGAAAAGAAGAGATCTATTATTAACTGAAGTCTACTTATTTAAATGGTAAGAGAATGAAGTCGTATATCATAATGCTTAGTTTGTTATGGTTTTGCCTTAAAAAGAAATGTCAATTTAGAGATTTGGGAGCCAAATTTTGCTGAAATTGGAATAAGCAAGAGCCTAAGAGATGAAGATCCAATTGCTAAGGCCTTGTGTATGCTCCGAGCCCAAGTTAGAAGGACGCCCTAAGCTTTGTTAGGGTCACCATGCTCTTACATTTCCACACCATTTCCTTTTTTTTTTCTTCCTATATTGCGTTTAGATATAATAATTGTCCATGTATTTTCAGATATTTGATTGGTATTCAATTTTAAAAAAATAAAATAAAATTATTAATGAAAATATATTTTCTATATAAATTATTAGTAAAATATATAAAATTAAATAAATTTACATATTATTTACCAGATTTGAAATAGATTTAAATAAATTATAATAAAATATTACAACTATTAATAATTTTTTTTATGAATACCATATTATAATTATGACTTAATTTTTGTGCGTGGGCTCTATGCTTTTGAATCTATGAATGTAGGGGTGATTTTTATAACTTTTTGGACCTTATTTAAAGTGTTTTGAAAAAATGTCCTTTATATATTTAATGAAGTGTTTCTAATGGTGTTGTAAGTTGCAAACAACTCAAATAAATATAAATATAGTAAAACTAACATAATTGAAGCAATTTGCATAATCAAGATGATGTAACTCACAATATCTATGTAAATATTAATGCAATATAAAAAAAATAAATTTATAAATATAATATAGATTTTATAATGATTCCACTATAATTAGTTTACATGCACTTCTCTTCCATTATCTTTTTTTTTTCACATATAAAAAACAAAATCTTTTCGACCTTAAGACATTAAATGATGTTTGCAAGTGTTTTTCCTTATACAGGTTAGAATTTTAGTTTTTAAATTGTTATTAAGCAAATACAATAAAAACCACTTTTCCGAAAATGAATCCAATTTTTTATGCAACATAGCTAATCAAAGAAATAAAGTTGACTTCATCAATAGCTACATTTCAATTACTCCCATTTGGATGATAGACTTGCACATTTCGAGATTCCACAAGCTTGCAGAAAACATCCAGAATCGTAATCTATATCCCCTCGAGGAAGGGGGGAAAACGGAAAAAAAATTGGCTTATGTGGTGTTATCAGTAGTTGGAATATTCCTTCTTCTCCTTTGAATCATATAATAGCCAATCCCTCCAACAACAAGCAAAATAACCAAACCATCAATCACTCCCACTACTGCCAAAACCCATTTCTTCAGTCCAGAATTCGCATGATCAACATGGGTTCCTTTTGGAACCTTCACCATGTAAATGGATCCTGTTCCTCTTTCCACCTGTTTGACACCCATCACTACTCCATAAAGATAGCATTCTCTTACCTCGCCAGTGGAGTATAATGCAGCAACACATTTACAGTCTTGCAGACAAAATCTTTCACAAGCTTCCTTGCTAATATTGACCATCGTATGAGCAGCCCTTAGAATACTACCGACCCCATTTAATTCCAGCATTTCTACCTCACCTTTCCCACAGAACCCACTAGAAATTCCATCACTGCAATCAGAATCCATCCCATTTTCTTTGGTTAGAAATCGGATACATGAACAAGTACTGGAGAATGTACAAATACCGTAAGGTTTACATGAAAGAGGCAGATCACACGTGGTGTTCAGCGCTTGAAACGCCGCCTCAAAACTTTGCTTGTCAGGAGAATAGAAATAGAGCCCCAGGTTTCCTGTCTTATTCCCCAGGGCTAAAAATCTCAGGGGCTGTTGCATCCTTTTCGATGACGAAATCTGCGCAATTTTGTGATGTTTATCATTGAAAAACTCTAACCCTTGTGAGCCTAATTGAACAAAGGTGATGTTTCTGTTCTTGGAAGGCTTAAATTCCCAGTAAGAATAGTTCCACTTACCGGAATTCAGGTAGAGAGCAATCTTGTTGTGTTGAATTTGAAAGGAATAGAACGTTGTTGAGTTACTGAAGGAAGTCAATTGAGTTGCCACATTTAGTCTCTGTCCCCATAGCATAACATCGGTGGGAAAGTTGAAGCTCTGCCACTTTATGAGGTTCAGGGCATCCAACAGGATTAGATTTCCTGTCCCCAATATCTTTAATCTCTGCATCATTTTGGGAAGAAAGATATTAGTCTCATGAATATATAGAAATTAGTTTATGGTGTTTTTGCGCTGTGCTAGGCCTGTTAGTGTTACCTCCACACCTTGTCCAGAGGTTCCAGTTCGCCATCCCACTCGATCTTCGGATCCCTTCAACTGCAAATCTCCCTGCTTCGTTAGCTCAAGTACGCACCTCTCTGACGTGAATAATGGGGAGTAATGGCCAGAATTCCAGACCTTTACATCCCCAAGAAAAACTTCCAAGGAACAAGAAAATTTCCCATCAATTGGTTCCACACTCAATGCAACTTTAAAATTGGGCTTCATTTGGTTTGTCTCTATCAGAAAAGCTCTTCCGATGAATCCTAAGCTGTACTCAACAGGAACAGCGAGGGTAACTCTGTAGCCGAGGTGAATATCTGATTTGGAAAGTGCACGAGCAAACAGAAGAAGAAGAAGAAAACAGAGGAGACATAACTCCATAACAAAATTGGGAACATTCAGTACTAGTGTAACTTTGATTTCTTTACTGGGTGGGATTTTGAAGGAAAAACCACCCAACTCTCAAGAACAAAAAGTGGGCCTGAGCATTCATTTTGGCTAGTGTAGATAGTGGAGTTACTGATGGCAAGGAAAGATTATAATAAAATTGTTGGTAGTTTTATTGTATTTGCCTAAGCTCAAGCATTAAAACAAACGCACTTAAAAAGGAAGTTGGGAACAGGCTGTCCATGTGAGGCCTGCTTAATGATGCTAAATATTTGGAATTTGAAAACCCATTATCAAGTGGGACACCTTGTCTAATAATTTTGTTGTCAAATGAGTGCCCTGCACAGC